>OZ012709.1:32791907-32885917 GCA_963942595.1 Cylloceria caligata
GGTTATGATGGTAATATCTCATTCCCCGAGTGCCTCGGACAGCGAGTTGGTAAAGTTCCTAGAGAATAATATCGAACAAACTTAATATAAGGGAAAATTGTATAGTTTTTGGACACTTTAATATTAATGTAATAGTGAATCCATTTTACTCAAAAAAACTGCAGTCAATGATACAAGGGTTTGGAATGAAACAGTATGTAAATAGGCCAACAAGAATCACAAAGGATAGCCAGACAATAATAGACCTAATTTTTTCGAATAGTAAAGTCAAAGTACAAGTGAGGAACACGCCAAAAATAACAGATCATGCATGGCTACAAATAGAATTTGAGTCAAACAAAATAGGAGAGAAGTACAAAGAATTTTATGGTAGAGATTATAGCAAAACAAATCAGGTTGATTTTCTCACTCTGCTAAAAGTAAATATAAAACATGAATCGGATTTAGATATTAGTTCAAGAGCAGATAGAATAATTAATGACATAGTAAGCTCATTGGATATGATAGCGCTGGTAAAATTATTTAAAATTCCGAAAGTATGGCATGGGAAAGGCTGGTATTCTGATGAAATAAAAATGAGGACGAAGTTAAGGGATGAGGCTTTCTGTAAAGCAGTGTATACTGATACAGAACAAGAATGGGAAAGATATAAGACGGAAAGGAATGCAGTTGTGAGACTTATTAGGAATAGAAAGAAAGAATACAATGTAAGAATGGTGGATCATAATAGAAATGATTCCAAAGCAATGTGGAAAGCGTTAAAAGAAGTAATTCGCGGGGAGTCAATGGAAGTAAAGTATTGTAGAAAATATAAATTTTGAAATATTAAGTAATGTAGATAAATATAATATAGCGGATAATTTTTATTTATTCTATATACAAAGCCTAGATGAGATAGTAAAGTCTGTGGAGAGAGGAAAGAGGGGAACTAATATTAATCCATGTACTATAGAGGTAAAAAATACACTGGATAACTTTGAAATGGTGACCGAAGAATATGTAGAGGAAATGGTGAGGAAGTTACCTAGTAAAAAAGGGACAGATGAGGGTATAACCAGTGATTTGTTGAAATCTATATTTTGTGTAATAAAATATGAATATATATATATATATATATGTAATAAATGAGTCGATGAGAACTGGACAATGTCCTAATGGATGGAAAACATCAACAATAATACCGATACCAAAAATTGTAAAACCGATAAAAGTTAGCGATTATAGACTGATTAATGTCCTACCGATTTATGAAAAGGTATTGGAGATGGTTATTAAAGATCAGTTAGAAAAACATTTTGAAAACAATGACGTAATCTCGGAGCATCAATCAGGCTTCAGAAAACAACACTCTTGTGAGACAGCGTTACAGGTGGTAGTAGATGAATGGAAGTTATTGGTCAGTGAAGGAAAATTGGTAGGAGTAGTGTTTCTGGACCTTAAACGTTCGTTTGAGACAGTAAATAGAGAAATATTGTTAGAAAAATTGTATATATATGGAATTAGAGGTATGTTCTAAAGTGGTTACGTTCATATTTATTTAATAGAACTCAAAAAGTACGGGTTGGTAACATGAATTCCAAACTAATGGCAACTAAATATGGGGTACCACAGGGTTCGGTACTGGGACCGCTGTTGTTTAATATGTACAGTGATCGGCATAATAAAGTGACCATCCTATATCGTATATAAAATATCTTAAAACTAATGTTTTTAATGAAAAAGCATCCTATTATCGGGTTTTTTTGAAAGATTTATTGTCACACCAAAGGTTTGTCAAAAAAATTAAAAGAGTATTTGCAATAACAAGAAATTATAACTTTATTTTAACAAAACAAGCATTTTCATACATGACAAAAAAAAGTGACCGCCTTACAATTTCTGGCGTCTTCATTTAATCGCGTTGTATAAACGCGATGTATCGTGCGGAAAGTGTAAACAAACGGCGACCTGTGACTACCAGTTCTTTGTTTACATTCCGAACAAAGCGCAGCAGTAATAGAAAGGTAGTGAATATGACTGGTCGACAAATTTCTTATCAGGTCCGTAGCCTGATTATCAAAGATTGTAAACGCGGTGTTTCGCAGCGGAAGATTGCTCAGAAATATGAGGTCAGCAAAAGCGCTGTCCAGAAACTTTATAACAAGTTTTTGAATACCGGAACAGTGGCTGATCGTTCTGGAAGAGGTAGAACGCGGAGCACAACTTGGCGTGATGATACAAACATCATACGAATGGTGAAGAAAGATCCGACGACAACTGTCAGGAATCTTCGTGAATCATTCCAACTGTCCATTTCCGAACGGACAGTGCGCAGGAGACTGCGGGAAGCAGATTTACAGAGCCGTTTCGCACGTAAGCGTCCCTTGATTAATAAGAGAAACAAGAAAAAGCGACTCGAATTTGCCAAAAAGTATGCAAATGAACCCGTGGAGTTCTGGAAACGAGTTCTGTGGACGGACGAAAGTAAGTTCGAGCTTCTTGGACGCAAACAACGACTTCGTGTGTGGCGGAAAGCTGGCGAGGAGCTTCAAGATCATCACCTCCAGAAAACGGTAAAACATGGCGGAGGTAATATCATGGTCTGGGGCTGTTTTTCTTGGGAAGGCGTGGGTCAATTGATAAAAATCGATGAAATCATAACTATTGAGGCAGTTGGTTTATCGCGTTTCGCGTAAGAGCCGCAACGATTCGGCGGCGTCACCGTCCGGGCCTCGGCGGATAGACAAAGCAAGAGTAGCGCTTAGCAACTCGGGCAATCTATGGAACGTTCGTTCGAGTTCACGCGCCAGCTATAGACAATAAGAGATACGCTAAGTAGTTCATCGCTGACCACGGTCGAATGTACACGCGTCTTAGCACAAATATTAAAATAAAGACATATATCCATAGTGCTTCATTAAGTAAGAGATTTACTGAAAAGTACCTACACACTCCTTCCTCTCACAATAACCAGAAAGAACTAAAACTACAAAAACTAGCTCTAACAGGTTATGGGCCCAGACTACACTTCCACTGCGTATCTGATTGAGAGAGAGAGGAACGAGGTCGGGAACAAAAGGCGTGGGCGATAGCCATCTTGAAGTTTTTGTCGGACACGTGTTGCGAGAATAGGGACGCGTCTCCCTTGCATCCGAAATGTCACAGGACATCTCAGCTCGCCATGTGAAGAAATTCGACGGGGCAAATTTCCAAGGGTGGAAATTTCAACTCAAGGCATTATTTATGGCTAACGAGATCGACGAAATAGTGAACGGTGAGCGAGTGTTACCGGGAGATCGAACAACGCCGGAATCGAGGCAGTGGGTGCGAGATAATGCGAAAGCAATGTTCCTTATCTCGTCTGCGCTCGAACCGGCTCAACTTGAACCGTTGCTTGTGTGTGAGTCCGCGAAGGACATGTGGGATAATTTATGCCGAATACACGAGCAGAGATCTTCCGCGAACAAGCTCTTGCTGATGCAAAAATTCCATGAATATCGTATGGAATCGAGTGATTCGGTTGTTCAGCATATCGCGAAGATACGGAATTTAGCTGCACAAATCGAAGACATTGGTGAACATGTGACAGAATTAACTGTGATAGCGAAAATTCTGGGTAGCTTGTCAGTGAAATACAGCACGCTGCAAACAGCATGGGACAGCGTTGATCCAGCGCGTCAAACGCTCGAGAACCTGCAAGAGAGACTAATTCGTGAGGAAGTCAGATTGGGACTGAGTGAAAGTGCTGACAATGCTTTTTCGGCCGTGAAGGACGAAAAAGGTCGAAACAATCGGAAGAACAAAAATAAGCCAAAGAAGAAAAACAAGGACAAGAAAAACGTGAAGTGCTATAAGTGCAACGAGATGGGGCATTATGCGCATGAGTGTCCGACTAGAAAGAGCGACGGAAACGGCGGGAGAAATCAGTCACCTGACTGTGCGTTCGTCGCTGAAAGCGCGCGAAGTGCGAAGCGTGAGTCGAGTGAACTCGAGCAACCGAGCTGTAAGCAGCTGCGAGAGCTGCTGGCGGTCGGTAAAAACGAAGTGTGGATCACCGACAGTGGTGCATCGAGACACATGACTTACCGACGCGACTGGATAACAGACTACCAGCCAATCTCGAATGGCGGAACCGTGTCTCTCGGCGACGGCGACAAGTGTAGTGTGGTGGGGAAAGGAGTTGTTCTTGCAAAAAAGCTCGTTGGTGGGTTGTGGACCGACGCGCGAATTGAGGAAGTTCTCTACGTCCCTCAACTCAAGAAAAACTTGTTCTCGGTCGGCGTTTGCACTAAAAAGGGTTTCGAGGTAATATTTAAAAATGATCTAGTGAATATAATGCGAAACCAAGAGATTGTTGCGTCGGGTGTGAGGCAAGAAAATGACATTTACCGAATGTTTATTCGTGCCGCGAAATCGAGTTCGGAAGAGGCAAACACAGCTGCGTACAATTTACGCGTATGGCACGAGAGGCTCGGCCATGTGGACAAACGTGCGATACGTGAGTTAGTGGACAAGGGACTTGTACGGGGAGTGTCGATGAGTGACAAGACAGACTTCGTGTGCGAAACATGTAGACTGGGGAAATCGCATCGACTACCGTTCAACAAACGTGATAAAGTATCGACGAAACCGGGTGAGGTGTTTCATACTGATGTGTGTGGACCGATGTCCGTCGAATCGCCGGGCGGCGCGAGTTACTTCTTATCGTTCAAGGATGATGCGTCCGAGTATCGTCACGTCTATTTCTTGCGCCATAAGTCCGATGTTTTCGAGAAGTTCAAGACTTTCGAAAAACTAGTCGCTAACAAATTCGGGCGTGCAATAAAAATTTTGCGATCGGACAACGGAAGAGAGTTCCGAAACAGACAAATGAACGAGTATCTCGATGCGCGAGGCATCAAAAAGGAATACACAGCTCCCCATACGCCACAACAAAACGGCAAGGCAGAGAGGGAGAATCGAACAATTGTTGAGAGCGCTCGAACGATGATTCACGCGAAGAGTCTGCCGTTATCGCTATGGGCCGAGGCGGTAAACACCGCCGTGTACGTGCTAAATCGCACAGTGTCTTCGGGTGGAACCTCCACGCCGTACGAAAAGTGGATAGGGAAGAAACCGATAATGAATCACCTAAGAATCTTCGGTTCAGTGGCGTACGTACACACACCGAAACAATTCACGAAGAAGTTCGATCTGCGAGGTCGAAAAATGATTTTAGTCGGATACGAAAGTGACTCTTCAAATTATCGTGTCTACGATCCGACGACGAAGCGAGTCAGTGTGACGAGAGACGCAACATTCCACGAGCGGATCGGCAAGGTAGAGATCGACGACGACGACGAAGAAGTCGAAACGATAACGTTCCAGGAACAGGAAGAAAAAGCCGATGGTCAGGCTGAAGGCGAAGAAATTCAACACGACGTCGAGAACGAGCTCGAAGCTCAGAAACGAGGGGAAGAATTAGAAATCGGAGATCACGTTCAGCATCGAGAAGAAGCTGAAGGACGAGTGCTGCGAAGGCGAGAAACGATTCGTCCTCCAGCGAGATACGAACTCGAAGTTGACATTGCTGAATATCCGATGCCGAATTCGTACGAGGAAGCAACACGAAGCATTGATGCCGCGCAGTGGGCACACGCTATCGATGAGGAACTCCAAGCACACGATACAAACAAAACTTGGGTGATCGTGCCAAAAACGCCGGGAACGAAAACTATCGATTCCAAATGGGTGTATAAAAATGTTTGCAGACGACACAATTTTGTATTCAACGGGAGTTAGTAGTGAAGAAATTGAGAGAAAAATGAATAGTATGTTTAAAGCGACTGAAGAATGATTAAATAGGAATGGATTTAAATTGAATGCAGATAAAACAAAATGTATGGTAGTGAGGAACGTGAGGAGAGAATTAAAAGCAAACATTACTATCAGGTATATAGAAGAACACAGATTAAACAAGTAGAACAAATAAAATATCTTGGTATTATTATTGACAGAAAATTAAGATGAGATAGTCATTGTGATTTTGTGTTAAAAAAAGTAGAAAAAAAAAAAGTTTTTTAAACAGGGTGGGAAATAGTTTGTCTGCTGATACTAGATGTACGGTATATAAATCGATTGTTGCGCCACATTTTGAGTACTGTGCGACCATGATGGTTAATATGGGAGAAACACAATTAAACAAGCTACAAGTAATGCAAAATAGAGCTATGCGAGTTAAATTACATTGTAAGCGTGATACTAAAGTGGAGAGTATGTTGCAGGCGCTACAATTTATGTCAATAAGACAGAGACTGTGGTACAATGTATGTGTATTTATATTTAAAATAGTTAAAGATTGATGTCTGGATATTTAGAAAATCAGATAGAGTTAGTAGAGAATAGAGGGGGGATGCAAACCAGGCAAGCGGAGGATATAGCAATTTTATTTCGTAGAACAACAAATGCCCAAAAAAGTGTATTTTATGAGGGTATAAAAATGTTCAATAATTTACCGTTAGAAGTGAAGCGATGGGAGAAGATTGAGCAATGTAAGCGTAGAATAAGGCAGCACATTATAAATTCAAGTCAGTATTTTTAAGTTACGTTATATAATTAATATGTAAATGAAAATAGCGGAGAAATCTAATAAAGTTCAATTCAAGATCTCTCTCTCTCTCTCTCTCTCTCTCTCTCTCTCTCTATGTACATATAGGCGACCAAAAGGACTTATGTTTGATGACTTCATTCAAGTCTTATCTAAGTTTTCACACGTTTATGAGAATATAATTATTGCAGGTGATCTTAATTGTGACTTAGTAGCATTAATTATCAATCATCATACTTGCGCCAATTAGCTTTCTCTTTCTTATTTAATATTGTTGATTCTGCACCTACTCATCACCTAGCTGACTCTGATACATGGATTGATGTGCTCATTATTGATAATGAGGAAAAAGAACATTTCTTTGTCAAATCAGAAGCCCCATTCATAGCGGGTCATGATCTTCTTGAACTCGTTTACCATCTTGACGTTGAGCATCCTGAAGATCGTATTATCTCATGGCGGGCATACCGTTGAAACCAGCTTTTGCGAATCTTTATCTCATATATTTATCAGGGGTACAAATTGAAAATGCGGGTTTGATAACAGATGGCGTTACTAACGCTATACGCATCAGGCAGTACTGTGACTATGTTCATGTCAAAGCTACGTCTTATAGCTTTAATTTTCAGTATGTGTCAATTTGTCGCAGTGTCAAATTCATAGTTTTTTTGAGCTCTCAATATGTCGAGTTTCGTGCCAACAAAACAGCATTTGCGGGAAGTTTTAATTTACTTCTTTAATTTGAAGAAAAGTGCTGCTGAAGCACATCGATTGGTCTCCGAGGCTTATCCGAGTCATGTTCCATCGGTTTCAACGTGCGAGAGATGGTTTGTGCGGTTTAGAAGTGGTGATTTTGACGTTGAGGACAAAGAGCGGCCGGGCCAAGTGAAAAAGTTTGAGAATGCTGAATTGGAGGCAATACTCAATGAAGACTCGTGTCAAACTCAACAAGAGCTCGCAGATTCATTGGGAGTGACACAACAAGCCATTTCCCATCGTATAAAAGCCCTCGGAATGATCCAAAAGCAAGGACATTGGGTGCCGTATGAGCTGAAGCCGAGAGACGTCGAGCGCCGTTTTTTTGCATGCGAACTGCTGCTCGAACGGCAAAAACGGAAGGGTTTTTTGCATCGCATTGTCACTGGTGATGAAAAGTGGATCCATTACGATAACCCGAAGCGCAAAAAATCATATGGTTACCCCGGCCATGCATCATCATCGACGGCCAAACCAAATATTCACGGCGCCAAGCTCATGCTCTGTATTTGGTGGGACCAGCTGGGTGTGGTGTATTATGAGCTATTGAAATCGAACGAAACCATCACAGGAGCACTATACCGAACTCAATTGATGCGTTTGAGCCGCGCACTCAAAGAAAAACGGCCACAATACGAGCAAAGACACGACAAAGTAATTTTGCAACATGACAACGCTCGGCCACATGTTGCAGCGCCGGTCAAAACATACCTACAAACGCTGAAATGGGAAGTCTTACCCCACCCGCCGTATAGCCCAGATATTGCTCCTTCCGATTACCACCTTTTCCGATCGATGACACATGGCCTAGCTGACCAGCGCTTCCATTCTTACGAAGAAGCCCAAAAATGGGTCGATGACTGGATAGCAGCCAAGCCGGCCGAATTTTTTCGCGACGGTATCCGTAAATTGCCAGAAAGATGGGAAAAAGTTGTGGCTAGCGATGGACAATACTTTGAATAATTCATTTGTTACCATTTTTTCAGAATAAACGTTCAAAAATAGAAAAAAATCCCGCATTTTCAATTTGTACTCCTGATAATATTATTGAATTATTCCATTTTAGTACTAGATTTAGTTTTAACTCCGGTCTCATAGATAATATGCCATTAGATATTAACTCGATCGTTGAAACAGTATCCAAAGCGTATCTCACGTCATTAGACTATCAGGCTCCATTCCGTTCATTCCGTATATGTCGGCCGCCAGTACCGTGGCTCACACCTGATTTGAAAAATCGTATGGCTCAACGTAATAAAAAACGCCTTAAATACACTTGCGAAATGATCGAGTCATGTACTCGACATGGCGATATTTAGGGAGTATAGAGACACGCTTAAGAACGATCTCAGACAAGCAAAAAATGATTTTCACCTTCAGAGGCTATCTAACATCACAGACCCTAGTGGATTATGGAAGGAATTAACGAAACTTGGCCTTGTTAAATCATCTTTTCCATCTCCTATTCAATTTTTTAAACCGCACGAACTTAATGAGTTCTATTCGGAAATATCCAGTCAACTGCCACCGTGTTCGCATGATGAGTTTCAATATCCAGGCAACTTGTCCAACGTTTAGTTTTTCTGAAATTACATGTTCACAAGTGCGTCTTGTTATCTCTGGCAACTCCAATTCAACATCGTATGCAGCTGGTCCCGATGGTATTTCCATGTTTTCTTTAGTTAAATCGCTTACGGTATCATGACCTATTCTGACGGCTATGTTTAACCTCTCTCTTGTATCTTCAGAGTTTCCTCAGTACTGGAAGAGGGTCTTTCTTCGGCCTTTATCCAAAATAAAAAAGCCTCTCTCACAATCAGACACGCGACCAATAGTTAATTTGTCTGAAGTGTCAAAAGAGCTTGAGTGGCTTGTCCATAGACAATTAACCTTTTGGATAGAAAGCAATAAGATATTTGATTCACTTTGTTGAGAATTCCTTCCGGATGAACCTTGACCGATCTGTGAATATATTGGAACGGGATGAGAACTCACTCGAGGCAAGAGGAAAATAACCAGACACATAAATGTTATACTGAGAAAGTGGTTTATTGCTGCCTTCCTTCGCAGTATTCAAAATTCAATTTCAAAACAGCACCAGTCTAATGAAATATGTGAAAATTCAGACCAAAAGACTTTAATTTAGAAAATTATCCAAAACATCAATTTTGCAAACAAATACAAATTATAAAAAAGATTAACAAATTGAGCTGTAAATTGACATACTATGAGCAGCACACAATTATTAATTGTGCGCTGAGTGAAGACATGAGCGAGCGGTACATGCAACGTAGTGATAGCTACGCTGCACGACACGCTCAGACTGGTGAGTGCAAAAACATGAATGAGTTAGTAATTTGAATTTGGCATTGTAATGTGAGCAGCACACAATTATATTAATTGTGTGCTGAATATGAACTTGAGACAGCGGTGCGTGCAACGTAGTAACAGCTACGCAGCACGACACGCCGATGCCATTGAGTGCGAAAA
Source organism: Cylloceria caligata (assembly GCA_963942595.1). Lineage (NCBI taxonomy): Eukaryota > Metazoa > Arthropoda > Insecta > Hymenoptera > Ichneumonidae > Cylloceria > Cylloceria caligata. The sequence goes on from OZ012709.1 coordinate 32,801,719, forward strand.
TGTGCGTAACTCACTGCAACCACTCAGCACTGTATTGCAGAGTAGTTGCAATGAATTAATAATGAGAGCACTCTCAGTAAATGTTGCAGGAGTGCTGGTCTATGTGGACTCAGCTACGCAGTCAGCACTGCGTAGCACAATACAAACAGATATTGAGGCTGTACAAATGAACTGCGTATAGTCACTGTACTTTCCCAGCAGAATTTCTGGAGGAAAGTACAGTGAATAGACCACACCGGTATAATTGTATTAATTATACCGGCTAAAGCAAGTGAGGAGAGCATGATGCCGCATGTGCTGCAGCGCATGCCACGAGTGAGCCAAAGTGGTGATGCACCGTATTTCTCTTCTCACTGACATTTAATTTCTACCAAATTATGTCAATATACTCTTACCTTGAGCAAACGAGTCCTGATGAGCGAGATGTTGAGCGAGTCCGATGTATAAATGTCCGAGGAAAATGCTTGAGAGTCCTATGGATGCGCGTGCTGTCCAGTGGATGTGTGTCGCAAAAGTGCCAAATTTTCAAGATGGCTGCGAGTATGAAAGTTTCGTTGGGCGCTGGAGTCAGTTGAGCGAGATAGCCGGTGAGCGAAACCGAAGTCAAGTGAGAGAGACATCCTCTCGCTCGACGCAGCGTGCCAACGAGGCGCATCCTCAGCTTCGCGAAGCCGATGCCTCGGCTATCTTCGACTCAACCGAACAACGCGTGGTAGAGCAGCGCAACAGGTAGGCGCACGACGATTATCGATCGCCGTGCGCCAGCTGATTTTCCAACATTCCGCCCGCCATCAGCAACGGGGTTGATGATTAATTATTCATTGCTGGGTGTTGGATGAAATTGGCAGAACAGCAAGTTTTGAGATTGGCCTGGTGAGCGTGGTGGTAGCAGTTTTGAGGGTCACCACCCTGGTGAGCCCGTCTTCGCCCGGATGCAACTCGGTGACTCGTGCAAGTGGCCACTTGCACGGTGGAAAGCGCTCATCTGTAAGCAGGACCAACGAGCCAACTTGGATAATGTTGTTAGGATGGTGCCACTTTGAAATTGACTGCTGCCGTTGTAAATAATGTGCAGACCACTGTCGCCAAAATTGATGTATTTTTTGCTGCAACAATTGCCACCTTGAGAGCCGTGAGGTTGCCAAATCTTCCAGATTCGGTTCTAGGACCATTGTGAGCGCTCCACCAATGAGAAAATGTCCAGGCGTGAGCGCTGATGAGTCATCTGGATCATCGCTGAGCGGTTCCAGAGGCCTTGAGTTAAGTATAGCCTCGATTTGAGCAAGCAGCGTTGAGAGCTCTTCGAACGTGAGTGCTGTATCACCCACCGTTCGCCGCAGATGGAATTTAACGGACTTTACAGCTGCTTCCCATTTTCCACCCATATGTGGTGCCGCAGGTGGGTTAAACTTCCACGCAATCTGTTGATTTGCGAGAGAAGAAGCGATGAGATGATGCTCTTGCGAAGCCTTCCTAAACATCTGACGTATGAATTTGTGTGCACCAACGAAGTTGGTGCCACAGTCAGAATAGATGGTGTGAGGAATGCCACGCCTCGATGAGAATCGCCTGAACGTTGAGAGGAAGCCATCAGCTGAGTAGTCACTGACGGCCTCAAGATGCAGAGCCGAAGTGGCGAGACACACAAAAACGCAGATCCAGCCTTTGTGTGTTTTGCTGCCTCGACCCTTCCAAGTTTTGAGCGTGAGAGGACCGGCGTATTCTACTCCTGTGTGAGTAAATGCGCGCGATGGTGTGACTCGTGACAGAGGAAGCTGACCCATCAATTGTTGTGCACGAACTCCTCTCTGTCGAGCACACACCACGCAATGTAATATATGAGATTTGACCGGAGCCCTACCGCCAATGATCCAATGCGTTAGCCTGACTTTAGCTAGTGTGAGCTGCGTGCCTCCGTGAAGCGTACGCACGTGAGCTTGCTCTATTATGAGAGTCGTAAATCGAGAATGGCGAGGCAGAATAGCAGGATGCATTCCTTCATAAGTGAGTGCTGATTGTGAAAGACGACCTCCAACTCCTATTACACCCTCCTCGTCGATAAAAGCTGTTAGTCGACTGAAGGGGTGAGCAGATGGAACATGCGAGCCTGACTGCAGCACTTGTATCTCGTGCTTGAAAAACACGGCTTGTGTTGCTTTTGTCCAAAACATTGTAGCTGCAGCCATTTCTCTCGCAGTGAGTGGAGCGTTTCCTGCCGATTCTAACCTCCCCCTTATTTTTGCCACCGCCCTGACACAAAATGAGGTGAGACGACATAATTTAGAGAGCGTTGAACAGCGATGTATGAGTTCCCAATGATACTCTGGCGCCTGTGTTGCCGCGAGGAGAGCTACCCTCGGTCGGGCTTCCAAAATGCTCAAATTCTCTACGTCAGTTGTGGCTTTCGGCCAAAATTCATCAGGCTTCACCATCCACGGTGGACCTGACCACCACAACTGATGAGAACATAATTGAGATGTTGATATGCCCCGCGAGGCACACTCAGCTGGATTACTTGTGCCTGCCACGTGACGCCATTGAGCACTGGGTGTGAGTTCTTGTATTTGAGCGACTCTATTTCGGACATAGTCCTTCCATCGAGAAGGATGCGCTTTGATCCAGGTGAGCGTTACTGATGAGTCCGTCCACAGGTGAGTAGATGAAATTTTTATCTTGAGCGTGGCTTGAACGTATGCAACCAGCTTAGCTAACAACAATGCTGCAGTCAGTTCGAGCCTTGGTATGGTGAGCTTCTTGAGTGGTGCCACGCGTGTTTTTGAGCAAACAAGTGAAGCCACCTTTCCTGTGGTAGTTGAGTCGATTGTGATATAAATCACAGCGGCCATGGCCAGTTGAGATGCATCAGAGAAGCCGTGCAATTCCACTTTTGAGTTGCTCCATGTGTTAAACCAATGAGGAATTGAGAGTCTGGCCAGACATTTGAGATCTTCCCTGATTGTAGTCCATTGTGCTGAGACTTGGGATGGCAGTGGTTCATCCCAGCTGAGCTTGTGAAGCCAAAGCTCTTGTAACAGAATCTTGGCTCTTATCACAACCGGTGAGACGAAACCGAGTGGATCAAAGAGCTGAGTCACCTCAGAGAGAATGAGGCGTTTTGTAAAACTTTCTTGAGCTGAGTTGAACCGGGATGCGAACTTGAACTTGTCTTCACTAGGAAGCCAAGTCAAACCAAGAATCTTTGTCTCGCAGTCGTCCATTGAGATAGCTGAGCTTGACCTTGATGATGAGATTTTGGCAAATACTTTGAGTTCTGACGAGTGCCACTTGGCGAGTGGAAAACCGCCCGCCATGCACAAGTCCTTGAGCTGTTGAGCTATTTCAATGAGCTGGTGAGTTGAATCCGCCCCACCGAAGATGTCATCCACATACCTGCCAAATTTGATAGCTGGCACAGCAAGCGGAAACCGATGGCCTTCATCTTCGGTTAGCTGCATGAGTGTTCGAACTGCCAAATATGGCGCAGCTTTTGTACCATATGTAACCGTGGTTAGTTGAAAAGGCACCGGATTTTGTTGATCATCTTTCCATAGAATCCGTTGAAGATTCCAATCCTCTGGATGAACTCGGATCTGACGATACATTTTTGTTATGTCAGTGGCGAAGATGTGTCTATGTTGACGGATCCAAATGAGCACGTCCGAAATGTTGAGCAATAAATTCGGTCCGGTGTGCATGATGTCGTTGAGAGATTTTCCTGATGAAGTTGAACTCGACCCATTAAATACAACACGTAATTTGGTAGTAGTGCTGTCTGGTCGGAGAACACCGTGGTGAGGCAAGTAATAATGCTTTTCACATTTACCTGATTTTGACGCCTTCACCATATGACCGAGTTGCTCATATTCGTCCATGAACTGTGTATAGAGCTGACCGTATTCAGCATTTTTTGAGATTTTCCGTAAAGTATGTTGCAGACACTGAAATGCTCGTGAGTGTGAACTTCCAAGATTCGCAGGCGATGATATAAGAGGAAGCCGAACGATGTACCGGCCTGTAGAATCACGCTGATGCGTGTCTCGAAAATGATCCTCGCATGCCTGCTCCTCTGGTGTGAGTTGACTTACTGTGTCCTTTGGTGGCTCTTCCTGAATCCAAAATTTCGTTAGCACATTTTGTAATTCCTGATCGTCATGTTGCACCGCAGCATGATGAACAGTGAGTGCGTCAGATTGGCATGAGTTTGTTGGCCCAATGATGAGCCACCCAAATATCGATAATTGTGCAATAGGTGCAGATGATGTGCCCTTGAGAATATTTGGTTTAATAACCTGTCCATAAATATCTGCTCCAATTATGATATCGATTGGTCGTGGTGTGAGAAAGTCAAGGTCAGCCAGTTTCAGCTTCACTATATGAGGCCATGTACGAACTGACGACTCAAAGGATGGCAAGTGAGTGGTGACCGTGTTGAGAATATGAGCCAGTACCGTGACTTTCTCCTTGGTGTATGTGGAACACAGTGTGAGCTGTACCGAGCCATGTGTCTGCGTTGAGCGCCTTCCACCGATCCCTGTGATCGGAATTGATGAGTGCTTGCGTGTTGCGTTGAGCTTACGAAAGAGTTCTTCCGTAATGAAAGTCAATTCTGACCCAGGATCGATGAGAAGTCTTGCTTGATGAGCTGAGACCGATGTGTGTATGTCTGCTAATGCAGTTGCCAATAATGTTGAGCAGTTCCATGTGAGCTGTGCCGATGAGAGAACGACCGCGACGACATCCTATTGAGCTGAAGCCTGTGACTGAGCCGGTTGCACGTCGGAAGCTGTTGCAGGGGGCGCTGCCGGATGCAGCATCGTGTGGTGCCGCCCTGAACACTCCTTGCACTTCCAGCTCGATCGACAGGCCGACGTGTTATGCCGACCAAGGCAGTTGTAGCACAGCCGTGCTTTCTCCGCCATCTTGCGACGATCACCCACAGTGAGCCGCCGGAACTCAGGACACATAGCAATAAAGTGCCCACGAGCCCGACAGCAGTCACAGGGGTAATCATTCGCGGTGAAGGTTGACGACGGAGCGCCACGTGCTGCGCTACCTGCGTGATGCGCCGCGGCGCTATGCGTCCCGGCCTTCGCTGGGGGAGGGTTCGCAGAAGACGGTCGGTTTGAGGTTGTCCCGGTCTTGGGAGTGGCCTTCGCCATCTCCAACGCTCTCACCTTGGTCTCCGCAAACTCCTCGAGCTCAGCAAAAGCCGGGAAGTCCGATGTGCGTCCTAGCTTCGTCTCCCAGGCCTCACGTGTGGTTTGGTCAAGCTGTTTTGCCAGCAACCTCACCATGACGCAATCCCAGAGCTCTTCCTTCGTTGCCAGCGAAGAAAGAGCTCTGTAAGCCTCGGATAACGAAGCCAGGATTGATGAGAATGATTTTGTGTCGGATGAGCAGGACTTGAGTGCGAAGAGCCTGTCCAGGCCTGCACCAGCAGCCGCTTGTTCTCGTAACGGGAGACCAGTGTCTCCCATGCCTGATTGAATGATTCGCAGGTGACTGCGAACCATTGAATGAGCTGCGCCGCCGTGCCCGACACGCAGCCACGCAGATACAACAGCCGATCGACATCAGCAAGGCGGGCATTTCGGATGACCAGCGACGTGAACACGTCACGGAACGCCGGCCATCCGGAATAGTCCCCTCCAAACGTCGGCAGATTTATCTCCGGCAGCCTTGTGTAGGGGCGCGGCGACGCTACGGGTGCCGGTGCAGGAAGGTGCCCTTGAGCTAGCCTCCCCATGGCTTCCCGAGCTGTGACATTGGCCTTGAGGGCGACCTGCGCCTCAAGGCTTTGCAAATCGTCTGCAAAATAGTCATGGTCAACACAGCTCGGAGGGCACGAAGACTCCAACAGATCGTGTTCCTTCCGGAAATCGCTGTGGATCTCCGTGACCTGCTCGACGTAAGCATCAAGCGACTCCATGGTGAGGGTATCTCCGCCCTCGTTAAGCAGAGCAATTACCGTTTGCAGATGAGCAATCCGGCGCCGTTGGGATTGGACCTTTAACGCCATCTCGGTTGTAAGTCGAGTTGGCGATCGGGTCTTCTTCGGAACGACGCCGGCCCCAGGAACCAACAATGTCCTTTTTTCCTCAAGATCTCCAGGCGCCACCCCAGAGTCCGTCGGATTGCCCTCAGACATTGCTAGTCCTGTTGCAAACGGTACAAGTAGAGAAAGTGAAGATAGCAACGAAGATTCTCCGCAGAGATGTACTTTACCCCACTTGCAGCTCCGTTTGACGAGGTGATGAGCCGATGAGGATCCTGCGATGGGCTACGCAGAGTCCTACCCCAGATGAGCCGATGAATGTGCAGAGATGAGAGCGGAAAGTAGAAACCCTGGTCTCTCTTGCTCAAGTCGAGTATCCGGCTCGAAGGACCAAATTTTGAGAATTCCTTCCGGATGAACCTTGAGCAATCTGTGAATATATTGGAACGGGATAAGAACTCACTCGAGGCAAGAGGAAAATAACCAGACACATAAATGTTATACTGAGAAAGTGGTTTATTGCTGCCTTCCTTCGCAGTATTCAAAATTCAATTTCAAAACAGCACCAGTCTAATGAAATATGTGAAAATTCAGACCAATAGACTTTAATTTAGAAAATTATCCAAAACATCAATTTTGCAAACAAATACAAATTATAAAAAAGATTAACAAATTGAGCTGTAAATTGACATACTATGAGCAGCACACAATTATTAATTGTGCGCTGAGTGAAGACATGAGCGAGCGGTACATGCAACGTAGTGATAGCTACGCTGCACGACACGCTCAGACTGGTGAGTGCAAAAACATGAATGAGTTAGTAATTTGAATTTGGCATTGTAATGTGAGCAGCACACAATTATATTAATTGTGTGCTGAATATGAACTTGAGACAGCGGTGCGTGCAACGTAGTAACAGCTACGCAGCACGACACGCCGATGCCATTGAGTGCGAAAATGTGCGTAACTCACTGCAACCACTCAGCACTGTATTGCAGAGTAGTTGCAATGAATTAATAATGAGAGCACTCTCAGTAAATGTTGCAGGAGTGCTGGTCTATGTGGACTCAGCTACGCAGTCAGCACTGCGTAGCACAATACAAACAGATATTGAGGCTGTACAAATGAACTGCGTATAGTCACTGTACTTTCCCAGCAGAATTTCTGGAGGAAAGTACAGTGAATAGACCACACCGGTATAATTGTATTAATTATACCGGCTAAAGCAAGTGAGGAGAGCATGATGCCGCATGTGCTGCAGCGCATGCCACGAGTGAGCCAAAGTGGTGATGCACCGTATTTCTCTTCTCACTGACATTTAATTTCTACCAAATTATGTCAATATACTCTTACCTTGAGCAAACGAGTCCTGATGAGCGAGATGTTGAGCGAGTCCGATGTATAAATGTCCGAGGAAAATGCTTGAGAGTCCTATGGATGCGCGTGCTGTCCAGTGGATGTGTGTCGCAAAAGTGCCAAATTTTCAAGATGGCTGCGAGTATGAAAGTTTCGTTGGGCGCTGGAGTCAGTTGAGCGAGATAGCCGGTGAGCGAAACCGAAGTCAAGTGAGAGAGACATCCTCTCGCTCGACGCAGCGTGCCAACGAGGCGCATCCTCAGCTTCGCGAAGCCGATGCCTCGGCTATCTTCGACTCAACCGAACAACGCGTGGTAGAGCAGCGCAACAGGTAGGCGCACGACGATTATCGATCGCCGTGCGCCAGCTGATTTTCCAACATTCCGCCCGCCATCAGCAACGGGGTTGATGATTAATTATTCATTGCTGGGTGTTGGATGAAATTGGCAGAACAGCAAGTTTTGAGATTGGCCTGGTGAGCGTGGTGGTAGCAGTTTTGAGGGTCACCACCCTGGTGAGCCCGTCTTCGCCCGGATGCAACTCGGTGACTCGTGCAAGTGGCCACTTGCACGGTGGAAAGCGCTCATCTGTAAGCAGGACCAACGAGCCAACTTGGATAATGTTGTTAGGATGGTGCCACTTTGAAATTGACTGCTGCCGTTGTAAATAATGTGCAGACCACTGTCGCCAAAATTGATGTATTTTTTGCTGCAACAATTGCCACCTTGAGAGCCGTGAGGTTGCCAAATCTTCCAGATTCGGTTCTAGGACCATTGTGAGCGCTCCACCAATGAGAAAATGTCCAGGCGTGAGCGCTGATGAGTCATCTGGATCATCGCTGAGCGGTTCCAGAGGCCTTGAGTTAAGTATAGCCTCGATTTGAGCAAGCAGCGTTGAGAGCTCTTCGAACGTGAGTGCTGTATCACCCACCGTTCGCCGCAGATGGAATTTAACGGACTTTACAGCTGCTTCCCATTTTCCACCCATATGTGGTGCCGCAGGTGGGTTAAACTTCCACGCAATCTGTTGATTTGCGAGAGAAGAAGCGATGAGATGATGCTCTTGCGAAGCCTTCCTAAACATCTGACGTATGAATTTGTGTGCACCAACGAAGTTGGTGCCACAGTCAGAATAGATGGTGTGAGGAATGCCACGCCTCGATGAGAATCGCCTGAACGTTGAGAGGAAGCCATCAGCTGAGTAGTCACTGACGGCCTCAAGATGCAGAGCCGAAGTGGCGAGACACACAAAAACGCAGATCCAGCCTTTGTGTGTTTTGCTGCCTCGACCCTTCCAAGTTTTGAGCGTGAGAGGACCGGCGTATTCTACTCCTGTGTGAGTAAATGCGCGCGATGGTGTGACTCGTGACAGAGGAAGCTGACCCATCAATTGTTGTGCACGAACTCCTCTCTGTCGAGCACACACCACGCAATGTAATATATGAGATTTGACCGGAGCCCTACCGCCAATGATCCAATGCGTTAGCCTGACTTTAGCTAGTGTGAGCTGCGTGCCTCCGTGAAGCGTACGCACGTGAGCTTGCTCTATTATGAGAGTCGTAAATCGAGAATGGCGAGGCAGAATAGCAGGATGCATTCCTTCATAAGTGAGTGCTGATTGTGAAAGACGACCTCCAACTCCTATTACACCCTCCTCGTCGATAAAAGCTGTTAGTCGACTGAAGGGGTGAGCAGATGGAACATGCGAGCCTGACTGCAGCACTTGTATCTCGTGCTTGAAAAACACGGCTTGTGTTGCTTTTGTCCAAAACATTGTAGCTGCAGCCATTTCTCTCGCAGTGAGTGGAGCGTTTCCTGCCGATTCTAACCTCCCCCTTATTTTTGCCACCGCCCTGACACAAAATGAGGTGAGACGACATAATTTAGAGAGCGTTGAACAGCGATGTATGAGTTCCCAATGATACTCTGGCGCCTGTGTTGCCGCGAGGAGAGCTACCCTCGGTCGGGCTTCCAAAATGCTCAAATTCTCTACGTCAGTTGTGGCTTTCGGCCAAAATTCATCAGGCTTCACCATCCACGGTGGACCTGACCACCACAACTGATGAGAACATAATTGAGATGTTGATATGCCCCGCGAGGCACACTCAGCTGGATTACTTGTGCCTGCCACGTGACGCCATTGAGCACTGGGTGTGAGTTCTTGTATTTGAGCGACTCTATTTCGGACATAGTCCTTCCATCGAGAAGGATGCGCTTTGATCCAGGTGAGCGTTACTGATGAGTCCGTCCACAGGTGAGTAGATGAAATTTTTATCTTGAGCGTGGCTTGAACGTATGCAACCAGCTTAGCTAACAACAATGCTGCAGTCAGTTCGAGCCTTGGTATGGTGAGCTTCTTGAGTGGTGCCACGCGTGTTTTTGAGCAAACAAGTGAAGCCACCTTTCCTGTGGTAGTTGAGTCGATTGTGATATAAATCACAGCGGCCATGGCCAGTTGAGATGCATCAGAGAAGCCGTGCAATTCCACTTTTGAGTTGCTCCATGTGTTAAACCAATGAGGAATTGAGAGTCTGGCCAGACATTTGAGATCTTCCCTGATTGTAGTCCATTGTGCTGAGACTTGGGATGGCAGTGGTTCATCCCAGCTGAGCTTGTGAAGCCAAAGCTCTTGTAACAGAATCTTGGCTCTTATCACAACCGGTGAGACGAAACCGAGTGGATCAAAGAGCTGAGTCACCTCAGAGAGAATGAGGCGTTTTGTAAAACTTTCTTGAGCTGAGTTGAACCGGGATGCGAACTTGAACTTGTCTTCACTAGGAAGCCAAGTCAAACCAAGAATCTTTGTCTCGCAGTCGTCCATTGAGATAGCTGAGCTTGACCTTGATGATGAGATTTTGGCAAATACTTTGAGTTCTGACGAGTGCCACTTGGCGAGTGGAAAACCGCCCGCCATGCACAAGTCCTTGAGCTGTTGAGCTATTTCAATGAGCTGGTGAGTTGAATCCGCCCCACCGAAGATGTCATCCACATACCTGCCAAATTTGATAGCTGGCACAGCAAGCGGAAACCGATGGCCTTCATCTTCGGTTAGCTGCATGAGTGTTCGAACTGCCAAATATGGCGCAGCTTTTGTACCATATGTAACCGTGGTTAGTTGAAAAGGCACCGGATTTTGTTGATCATCTTTCCATAGAATCCGTTGAAGATTCCAATCCTCTGGATGAACTCGGATCTGACGATACATTTTTGTTATGTCAGTGGCGAAGATGTGTCTATGTTGACGGATCCAAATGAGCACGTCCGAAATGTTGAGCAATAAATTCGGTCCGGTGTGCATGATGTCGTTGAGAGATTTTCCTGATGAAGTTGAACTCGACCCATTAAATACAACACGTAATTTGGTAGTAGTGCTGTCTGGTCGGAGAACACCGTGGTGAGGCAAGTAATAATGCTTTTCACATTTACCTGATTTTGACGCCTTCACCATATGACCGAGTTGCTCATATTCGTCCATGAACTGTGTATAGAGCTGACCGTATTCAGCATTTTTTGAGATTTTCCGTAAAGTATGTTGCAGACACTGAAATGCTCGTGAGTGTGAACTTCCAAGATTCGCAGGCGATGATATAAGAGGAAGCCGAACGATGTACCGGCCTGTAGAATCACGCTGATGCGTGTCTCGAAAATGATCCTCGCATGCCTGCTCCTCTGGTGTGAGTTGACTTACTGTGTCCTTTGGTGGCTCTTCCTGAATCCAAAATTTCGTTAGCACATTTTGTAATTCCTGATCGTCATGTTGCACCGCAGCATGATGAACAGTGAGTGCGTCAGATTGGCATGAGTTTGTTGGCCCAATGATGAGCCACCCAAATATCGATAATTGTGCAATAGGTGCAGATGATGTGCCCTTGAGAATATTTGGTTTAATAACCTGTCCATAAATATCTGCTCCAATTATGATATCGATTGGTCGTGGTGTGAGAAAGTCAAGGTCAGCCAGTTTCAGCTTCACTATATGAGGCCATGTACGAACTGACGACTCAAAGGATGGCAAGTGAGTGGTGACCGTGTTGAGAATATGAGCCAGTACCGTGACTTTCTCCTTGGTGTATGTGGAACACAGTGTGAGCTGTACCGAGCCATGTGTCTGCGTTGAGCGCCTTCCACCGATCCCTGTGATCGGAATTGATGAGTGCTTGCGTGTTGCGTTGAGCTTACGAAAGAGTTCTTCCGTAATGAAAGTCAATTCTGACCCAGGATCGATGAGAAGTCTTGCTTGATGAGCTGAGACCGATGTGTGTATGTCTGCTAATGCAGTTGCCAATAATGTTGAGCAGTTCCATGTGAGCTGTGCCGATGAGAGAACGACCGCGACGACATCCTATTGAGCTGAAGCCTGTGACTGAGCCGGTTGCACGTCGGAAGCTGTTGCAGGGGGCGCTGCCGGATGCAGCATCGTGTGGTGCCGCCCTGAACACTCCTTGCACTTCCAGCTCGATCGACAGGCCGACGTGTTATGCCGACCAAGGCAGTTGTAGCACAGCCGTGCTTTCTCCGCCATCTTGCGACGATCACCCACAGTGAGCCGCCGGAACTCAGGACACATAGCAATAAAGTGCCCACGAGCCCGACAGCAGTCACAGGGGTAATCATTCGCGGTGAAGGTTGACGACGGAGCGCCACGTGCTGCGCTACCTGCGTGATGCGCCGCGGCGCTATGCGTCCCGGCCTTCGCTGGGGGAGGGTTCGCAGAAGACGGTCGGTTTGAGGTTGTCCCGGTCTTGGGAGTGGCCTTCGCCATCTCCAACGCTCTCACCTTGGTCTCCGCAAACTCCTCGAGCTCAGCAAAAGCCGGGAAGTCCGATGTGCGTCCTAGCTTCGTCTCCCAGGCCTCACGTGTGGTTTGGTCAAGCTGTTTTGCCAGCAACCTCACCATGACGCAATCCCAGAGCTCTTCCTTCGTTGCCAGCGAAGAAAGAGCTCTGTAAGCCTCGGATAACGAAGCCAGGATTGATGAGAATGATTTTGTGTCGGATGAGCAGGACTTGAGTGCGAAGAGCCTGTCCAGGCCTGCACCAGCAGCCGCTTGTTCTCGTAACGGGAGACCAGTGTCTCCCATGCCTGATTGAATGATTCGCAGGTGACTGCGAACCATTGAATGAGCTGCGCCGCCGTGCCCGACACGCAGCCACGCAGATACAACAGCCGATCGACATCAGCAAGGCGGGCATTTCGGATGACCAGCGACGTGAACACGTCACGGAACGCCGGCCATCCGGAATAGTCCCCTCCAAACGTCGGCAGATTTATCTCCGGCAGCCTTGTGTAGGGGCGCGGCGACGCTACGGGTGCCGGTGCAGGAAGGTGCCCTTGAGCTAGCCTCCCCATGGCTTCCCGAGCTGTGACATTGGCCTTGAGGGCGACCTGCGCCTCAAGGCTTTGCAAATCGTCTGCAAAATAGTCATGGTCAACACAGCTCGGAGGGCACGAAGACTCCAACAGATCGTGTTCCTTCCGGAAATCGCTGTGGATCTCCGTGACCTGCTCGACGTAAGCATCAAGCGACTCCATGGTGAGGGTATCTCCGCCCTCGTTAAGCAGAGCAATTACCGTTTGCAGATGAGCAATCCGGCGCCGTTGGGATTGGACCTTTAACGCCATCTCGGTTGTAAGTCGAGTTGGCGATCGGGTCTTCTTCGGAACGACGCCGGCCCCAGGAACCAACAATGTCCTTTTTTCCTCAAGATCTCCAGGCGCCACCCCAGAGTCCGTCGGATTGCCCTCAGACATTGCTAGTCCTGTTGCAAACGGTACAAGTAGAGAAAGTGAAGATAGCAACGAAGATTCTCCGCAGAGATGTACTTTACCCCACTTGCAGCTCCGTTTGACGAGGTGATGAGCCGATGAGGATCCTGCGATGGGCTACGCAGAGTCCTACCCCAGATGAGCCGATGAATGTGCAGAGATGAGAGCGGAAAGTAGAAACCCTGGTCTCTCTTGCTCAAGTCGAGTATCCGGCTCGAAGGACCAAATTTTGAGAATTCCTTCCGGATGAACCTTGAGCAATCTGTGAATATATTGGAACGGGATAAGAACTCACTCGAGGCAAGAGGAAAATAACCAGACACATAAATGTTATACTGAGAAAGTGGTTTATTGCTGCCTTCCTTCGCAGTATTCAAAATTCAATTTCAAAACAGCACCAGTCTAATGAAATATGTGAAAATTCAGACCAATAGACTTTAATTTAGAAAATTATCCAAAACATCAATTTTGCAAACAAATACAAATTATAAAAAAGATTAACAAATTGAGCTGTAAATTGACATACTATGAGCAGCACACAATTATTAATTGTGCGCTGAGTGAAGACATGAGCGAGCGGTACATGCAACGTAGTGATAGCTACGCTGCACGACACGCTCAGACTGGTGAGTGCAAAAACATGAATGAGTTAGTAATTTGAATTTGGCATTGTAATGTGAGCAGCACACAATTATATTAATTGTGTGCTGAATATGAACTTGAGACAGCGGTGCGTGCAACGTAGTAACAGCTACGCAGCACGACACGCCGATGCCATTGAGTGCGAAAATGTGCGTAACTCACTGCAACCACTCAGCACTGTATTGCAGAGTAGTTGCAATGAATTAATAATGAGAGCACTCTCAGTAAATGTTGCAGGAGTGCTGGTCTATGTGGACTCAGCTACGCAGTCAGCACTGCGTAGCACAATACAAACAGATATTGAGGCTGTACAAATGAACTGCGTATAGTCACTGTACTTTCCCAGCAGAATTTCTGGAGGAAAGTACAGTGAATAGACCACACCGGTATAATTGTATTAATTATACCGGCTAAAGCAAGTGAGGAGAGCATGATGCCGCATGTGCTGCAGCGCATGCCACGAGTGAGCCAAAGTGGTGATGCACCGTATTTCTCTTCTCACTGACATTTAATTTCTACCAAATTATGTCAATATACTCTTACCTTGAGCAAACGAGTCCTGATGAGCGAGATGTTGAGCGAGTCCGATGTATAAATGTCCGAGGAAAATGCTTGAGAGTCCTATGGATGCGCGTGCTGTCCAGTGGATGTGTGTCGCAAAAGTGCCAAATTTTCAAGATGGCTGCGAGTATGAAAGTTTCGTTGGGCGCTGGAGTCAGTTGAGCGAGATAGCCGGTGAGCGAAACCGAAGTCAAGTGAGAGAGACATCCTCTCGCTCGACGCAGCGTGCCAACGAGGCGCATCCTCAGCTTCGCGAAGCCGATGCCTCGGCTATCTTCGACTCAACCGAACAACGCGTGGTAGAGCAGCGCAACAGGTAGGCGCACGACGATTATCGATCGCCGTGCGCCAGCTGATTTTCCAACACACTTCAATCAGGATACCCTAGCGGGTTCAGTACTCAGTCCGTCCTTCTGCGTATTTGCGAACATGTTAGTCGTAATATAGATAGTAGACGCATGACCATTCTAATTTTATTCGATTTTAGTAAGGCATTCGATAGAGTTCCGCACCTGCAACTTCTCTTGAAACTAAAAAGATCGGATTTTCTTATTCGGTTCTTGACTGGATTTTCTCATATCTGTCAGGAAGGACTCAAGCAGTCATCGATGATCACGGCAACTGCTCTGCCTGGCTACCTACGACGTCTGGAGTTCCGCAGGGTTCTGTCCTCGGACCTCTTTTGTTCTCGTTGTATATCAATGACATCGGTTCTGTACTACAAAATTCACAGCACATGCTATTTGCCGATGACACCCAAATCTTGATTGTTGTACGTCACAACTCAACCAAGTAATTAAGTTGATATCTGAAGATGTTCATGCTATTGCTAATTTTTCGGTAGCAAATGGTCTTAAGCTCTATATATTTTTAAGTCTAAGGTTCTTATACTAGGTAGTAATTCTTACACCCGTCAGCTGGATTTCTCTGAAATATTACCGATCTCATTAAATGGTGTTATACTTCCATTCGTTAATGAAGCCCGAAATCTGGGTGTCACTATGGAGTGTAATTTGTCTTGGAAATCTCATGTACAGCATATATCACAAAAAGTGCATTTTATTATTCACAAGTTGAAATTTCATCGCAATGCTCTTTCCATGAAAGTAAGGAAGTTACTAATCACTTCTCTTATTTTTCCTCAACTAGATTATTGCTGCCTAGTCTACCACCACTTATCGGATGTGCCAAATACAAAATTAGAACGCCTTGTCAACTGTTGTATTCATTTTATCTTTGACTTGCGACGGACACTCACATCTCAACCTTTAGGCGTCAACTTAGCTGGATCACAGTGAAAGCAAGACGTCTTTACTTTCTTGGTATTATTATGTTTAGGATTGTCCACGAAAGTTCACCAGCTTACATTCAAGAATTATTTATTCGAGTGACAACCCCAGTTGAACGACCTTCAAGGCAGTCTCGATCAAGCGTTACTATCCCTACACATCGTACTGTGACTTACCATGAAGGGTTTTCGATACCTGGCATTTATTTCTGGAACTTTTTACCGTCCCATATTACTTCTTCGCCATGTGCGTGCGTGCGTGCGCGCGCGTGTGTGTGTGTATGTGTGAGTTTCCAAAGTTGCAATGAATGTATCTCGAGAACGTGCTACTCGATCATCCTGAAACCTTATTTTATGTTTGTTTCAATTTTTCGAAAAAAGTAGGTACGCTCTCTACCTTTCGTATATTTTTTTTGTTATCGAGTTGAAACTTTCTACAAGAATAAGCCAGGAGAAGCCTAAGGTTGTTCGGTATTGAGTTTGGAGAACATTGATCAATTTTATAGAATCATGCATTTTTGAAATTTTTCGGAAAAAAAATATCTTTCCTTTAACTTTCGTAAGTTTTCATTTATTAAACTGAAATACTACTTCCTCTATGAAGTCACAATTGAGATACCATTTGTAGAGGAGAATCTGTAGGTTGGCGACAATTACGAGAAAGTAGTGTGAACATTTTATATTTACACGCCTTATTCTAATTATTAATACATGAGAAGGTCTAGTAAAAACATGATTAAAAATGCAATTTTAAACAATTTAGTTTTTTTAAATTTTCATCCAGAAAAATTACCGGCGTGAAAAATATTTTGTGTCGAAATATTCTGGATGAGGGTTCACGGATGTCCTCGGCCACGGATGTCTCCCCGCTGGACGCCCCGGCGACGTCCGCGTTGACTATTGTCGGTGCTACGGCGCGGACGCTGCGCCTCAGACATACAAACATACAACTATACAAACATACAAACATACAAACATACATACATACATACATACATACATACATACATACATACATACATACATACATACATACATACATACATACATACATACATACATACATACATACATACATACATACATACATACATACATACATACATACATACATACATACATACATACATACATACATACATACATACATACATACATACATACATACATACATACATACATACATACATACATACATACATACATACATACATACATACATACATACATACATACATTTCCACAGGGGGAGGCTGCAACCCCTACGTGGCGCGTCCCCAGGTGGCGGATAGGGGAACGCTCGCTAGATATAGCGGGTAGGGCGGAAACTGAAAATACATCCCGTGGACCAAACAGCAGGGGTGGGACCCACAAGAAACCCACGTTTTTCATCCTGGCACAACAGCAGGAACTAACGTTTACGGTGCAGGGGCTCGGATCCCCAGTGCCGGCGCTTACAGGGAGTGAGAAAGCGGGCTCCCAGGCGTCGTCATTCAACGACCGCAGTGCTGTTGGAGTGGACCACTTGGCTCCAGCAGTATGTATAGCTACGAGTGCTGCGGACGACAATTCGAAAGACAGCGTTCGGCAAAGAAGAGAAACGGCTCTTGAAATGGTGGACACCGAGAAGATTAAGACCCACCAGAAAAAGGCGGAAAAGCAGGCAACGGAAACAGAACCCATGAAAGAATCGGCGATCGTTCCTGCCGGCTCGAGAGTCCCTGGCGGTAGCCGATTAGCACTGCCGACACGCAGTGACACAGTAGGAGGCGATCCTTTTACACTACCATCACGGTCGGAGAACGGGCAGCAACAAGCAGTTAATGCAAAAGCTGTGGAGGCCTTTTACCGGTTGAAGAAAGACATCGAGGGACTTGTGAACTCCGTTCTGCAGAAGAAGAACATACACAAGGAAATCAAAGACATGTCAAGGAGCACCGCCAGAGCACTCAAGGAGTTCGAGAAGGCATGGCGCGTGATGGACATGGCTACGACTGTGCCTCCGATGGAAGATGGGGAGACCCAAACGTCACCTATTTTTCGGGCAGAGACGGCGGATGCGATGGGCAAGCGAGAGCGCACATCACCGCCCATGATACCTCCGAGCAAGAGGTTTCGCAAGGCTGAAGCCAGAAATAAGTCTGTGCAGGGGCGACACCAACAACGACCCGTAAGAAACCACCAGCAGGAACCTCTGGAGTGGAATACAGTTGGGAAGAAAAAGAAGAAGCAAAGCGGGAATACAATGGAGGAGGCTGGGCACAAGAAAACCGAGACACCCCTCAACGCTAATCCCGGAAGGATAAGGCCCCCTCGCCCTGATGCTATCAAAGTCAAGGCCACGGGTGAGATGTCATATGCCGATATTATAAGAAAAGTGAGAATCGCACCGGACCTCAAGGCTCTCGGAGACAGGGTCACCCGCATCAGACGCACCCAAGCAGGTGAACTGCTGTTCGAACTAGGAAGGCCGGGAGCGCAAACCCCAGAGCTCGAGATGATAGTCTCGTATACTTCAAGAGAGACAGCGGAGGTGAGGACCCTGACCCACAAAGAGTCCCTCATCATTGTGGATATAGACGAGGCCACGACTGCAGAAGAGGTGGCTGAGGCCATAGATGCGGTTACCGCACCAGGATCGGTGGCGCCTGAGAACGTCCACCTCAGGAAGTCATACAGCGAGACGCAGGCAGCCACGGTCCTGCTCCCAGCTTCGGCTGCAAAAAAAATACTGCAGGCTGGTAAGGTAAGGATTGGATGGGTGAATTGCCGGGCAAGAGCGCGCAATAGATCATTCCGCTGCTACAAGTGCCATGAAAACGGACATCTAGCAAGCGAGTGCAAAAGCAAAACCGACCGATCAAAACAGTGCTTCCGGTGCGGGGCGGAAGGCCATATGGTAATGGATTGCAGGGCCACAATCAAGCGAGTACCGCAGCAAGGCAGAACACAGAATGGCTAAGGTACTTCAACTCAATCTGAATCATTGCATGGTGGCCCAAGACCTTCTAGCCCGGCTGGTCGATGAGGAAAAGGCCGACATCGCCATCATCAGCGAAGAGTATCGGGACCTTAGGGAACCGAACTGGGTAAATGATAGTAGCAACAAGGCGGCCATCTGGAACTGCGGATTTCTCCACATATCCAACAAGATAGCAGACTCACGGCCCGGCTTCACCTGGGTAGAGGTGGCCGGTATAAGAATATACAGCTGCTATCTACCACCCAACGATACATCCGACCAGTTCCAAGGAACCTTGCACGCCATCGTAGCCAGTGCAAGGACGTCTAAACTACCAGTCGTAATTGGCGGGGACTTTAACGCATGGGCGACAGAATGGGGCAGCGCGAAAACCAACCAGCGTGGCCGCGCCCTCCTCGAGGCCTTTGCGACGCTGGAGCTGGAGATTGCTAACAAAGGGACAACACCAACCTACACCAAGGGCGGAAAGTCTTCCATAATCGACCTGACTTTCGTTGATCCCAGACTCATGGGAGAAAGGTTGAACTGGAAAGTTAGCAATCGGTACACAGGTAGTGATCATCAGGCCCTGGTCTACCAGATCAGTCTGTACGACAGGTCTGCAAGTACACCGAGCCGACGCAGAAAAGAACGATGGGCACCTGCGACATTCGACTGAGAGACGTTTCTATGCTCTTTAGAAGAAATAACGGTGGATGGAACAGCCGAAGAAAAAGCTCGGAGTCTTGCACAAGCCATCGCAGTGGCTTGCGATGCCTCCATGGCCGGTAAGTCCAACCCTCGCGGTCGCCCTCCAGTCTATTGGTGGAATGAAGACATTGCGGGAATCCGCCGAGAGTGCTTTCGAGCTCGTAGGCTTTGCCAAAGGGCAGTCCATAGGCCGCAATACCAACAGCTAAGGGCGTCCTACGAAGCGAAACGGAAGAAACTAAAGAGTGCCATTAAAGCAGCCAAGAGAAAGTGTTGGCAGGATTTTTGCGCAGAGGTGGATAGTGATCCGTGGGGACGACCGTATAGAACGGTTATGAATAAGATTAAGCCCAAGGGCACAAGCTGTCCGACATGCCCTATCTTCCTCGACAGAGTGGTCCACCACCTCTTCCCCGAGCACCGGGAACGATCAGCTACAACGGGTCTAGCAGCAGATGATGGCGTAGCCGAGCCGCCAGCAGTAACCAACGTGGAGCTGGAGATAGCCGCTAAAAGGATCTCCGTTCGGAAGGCCCCTGGGCTTGACGGGGTCCCTGGCCTAGCAATTAAGACCGCCGCGTTAAATGCCCCGGATATAATCAGGGACACATTTAACGCATGCCTACAAGAAGGTAACTTCCCGACTCAGTGGAAGGTGCAGAAACTGGTGCTCCTCCTCAAGGGAAACAAGCCCCTGGACGAGCCATCCTCGTACCGGCCCCTCTGCATGCTCGACATCGCAGGAAAGCTCCTCGAGAGGGTAATATGCGATAGACTAGAAGAAGCTATACAGCTGGCGGGGGATCTCTCCGACAACCAGTTTGGTTTTCGAAAGGGTCGCTCAACAGTTGGGGCCATCAGCCGAGTAGTGGCTGTCGCAACGGACGCCGTCAGTGGCAGCCGGAACACCAGGCGCATGTGTGCTGTTATAGCACTAGATATCCGGAATGCGTTCAACTCAGCCAGATGGGACCATATAATGAGAGCACTCGAACGCCTCAAAGTGCCGCTTTACCTGCGAAGAATTATTTCGAGCTACCTGAATGATCGAACCCTGCTCTACGACACCGACGACGGCGCGCATTCCTACAACATCACGGGAGGCATGCCACAGGGCTCGGTCCTGGGGCCTCTGCTTTGGAACGTCCTATACGATGGACTACTCAGACAGCCGCTCCCGGAAGGGGCGTCGATGGTGGCATTCGCGGATGATGTCGCTCTCGTTGTTGTCGCGAAGGACATCAACGAACTGCAGCATCTCGATGATGACTCCATTGAAGTCGTAGCTCACTGGCTAAGCGATCACGGGCTGCAACTGGCAGCAGAAAAAACAGAGGCGGTACTCGTCGCCAGGACGAAAAAACGGACGTACGCCACTTTCACGGTTGAGAACGTAAACATCAAGACGGTGGACTCTATCAGATACCTTGGAGTCATCATTGACGGACGGTTGTCGTTCAAAGAACACATTTTAAACGCCGGCTTGAAAGCGGCGAACGTAGCCCGAGCACTGGCAGGGATTATGCCGAACATAGGTGGGCTAAAGCAACCACGACGGGCACTTCTCTTTTCGGTCGTGAGCTCAGTAATTCTTTACGGAGCCCCAATCTGGGCGGAAGCGATTAGGAGCCACAAGAGCTATGGAGCGACCTGCCGTCGTGCCTGTAGAGCAGGTGCATTGCGGGTAGCACGAGCGTATCGTACCGTGTCCGACATTGCAGCGTCCGTGGTTGCGGGGATCCCCCCTGTGGATCTACTGGCAGTCGAAAGAGCGGAGATATACCGTGAAAAAAGGACAACGGAAGATGACGCCGCTAACCAGGAACGCGACCATGACCACTGGGCCAGGAGGACCAGAGAAGAGTGGCAGCGCCGATGGGATTCAGCAAGCGAGGGCCGGTGGACCCACCGCATCATCCCTAACGTCGAAGAGTGGGTGAGCAGAAAGCATGGATTTCTCACGTTTGAAGTTACTCAGCTTCTTACGGGCCACGGCTGCTTCCGTAGCTACCTACACCGCATCCGCGTGATGGAAAGCGCGGAATGCCCTGCATGCAGTGGTATCGAGGAGGACGTAGAACATGTCCTCTTTTACTGTCCAAGATTTTCGGAAGAAAGAGAACACCTCCGGGCGCTATGGGTTGGCCCCTTGACGCCCGCGGGGATGGAAAGGACCCTGCTTGCTTCACAAAGAACATGGAACGCGGTGTTAACCTTTAGTGCAGCGGTCGTGAAGACTGCTGTCCGAAGAGAAGAAGAAAGGAGAAGCGACAACGAAAACCCGGAAATCGGCTAGAAGGGCCTTGTAAGGCATAGACTGGCCTCCCGCGAAGTAATGCCTAACGGCGGCTCCCGCGGGGGAAAAAGAAAAGAAAAGAAAAGAATCGAAGTCCAGTCGAGAGGAGGATCGTTTTTTAGGGGGTATTGCCACCTTGGCTGAGTCCCCCATAACCACCTGGTATGCGTAAATGCATTTTTGACGCAACCTCCTCTGTAATTAAAAAAAAAAAAAAACATACATACATACATACATACATACATACATACATACATACATACATACATACATACATACATACATACATACATACATACATACATACATACATACATACATACATACATACATACATACATACATACATACATACATACATACATACATACATACATACATACATACATACATACATACATACATACATACATACATACATACATACATACATACATACATACATACATACATACATACATACATACATACATACATACATACATACATACATACATACATACATACATACATACATACATACATACATACATACATACATACATACATACATACATACATACATACATACATACATACATACATACATACATACATACATACATACATACATACGTACATACATACATACATACATACATACATACATACATGGCATCTGGGAGAGATGCCTCAAACGTTTCCCCTGGGGCAACTGGTCCAACCCCAGGCGTATTCAAGTGGCCTTGCCCCAGTAACCAGGCTCTGCTGGGGTGGACATATAAGACCTAGGTAATCGTGGGAACCAATATGAGTGATAATATCAAAAATAAAAATAAACAAACGGAGACGCTAGTACCACTAGCCAACGGTGCAGGGAAGGACGACACAGGGAAGGATTCTCTGTCTTCATCTATTAAGGAGAAGGCAGCGACAACGCAACTAAACGACCAGCAGAGAAGTTCAGAGGCTTTTGAAAGGCTTGGCAACAAGATCTGCGAACTCGCCGATTACATCAAGGGAAGGCACAACGTCCATACAGAGATCATGAGGCTAGTCGCAGCAGTTAAATCCAGCTACGACATAGCCAACAGGCCAGTCCCAGAGAAGCCAGTGACCGCCAAGCCGCGTCAGCCTGCACCGGCAGTAACGGACACCCCTTCGTCCAAGAGGAGGATGACCCCATCTCCACCTAAGCGGATCAGTGCCTGGAAGAAGAAGAAGAGAAAAGGATCCCCACCCGACAGCAGCGCGAGGTCAAAGAAGGGGGGAGATCAGGATCGGGCAAAAGGGGAAAAGAGAGGCGACGCATCGGCCGAGGATGATCGAAGCCCAGCCCGGTTAAGAACAACCGACCCACTCGAGGAAGAAGCCTTGCCGCAGCCGGAACCGGCGTGGCAGACGGTTAGCACGGGCGGTTATAAAAAACGGCGATCCAAGCAGGCTAAGCCGCGACCCAGGCAGCTCAAGCCGGACAAGATAGTGATCAAGCCAATAGGAGACCGGACATATGCCGAAATCCTGAAGAAAATTAAGAGTGATCCAGCCCTGAAAGAAGTCGGGGCAAGCGTCAACAAAATCCGGAAGACGGAGGCAGGCGATCTGCTGCTCGAACTCGACCGAGCAGCGAATCAGAAGACCCAGCAGTTGAAGGAGTCTATCGCAGGCATCCTTAATGAAACGGCGGAGGTGAGAGTCTTAGGACAATCGACCGAAGTCGAGATCAAGGACCTGGATGAACTAACGTCGCAGGAAGAGATAGCGGAGGCCCTGGTAGGGCTGCTGAATACAGAGACCGTAACCGTTGACGCGATAAAATCGATGAGGAAGGCGTATGGTGGCACGCGAACGGCCGTCGCCAGCCTCCCAGCTGGTTTAGCCAGAGTGGCCATCGAGGCAGGGAAAGTCCGGATCGGATGGGTGGTCTGCCGCATCAGGGAGAAGGTTAAGGTGCTACGGTGTTTCAAGTGCTGGGACTTTGGCCACATAGCACGGAATTGCAGAGGGCTTGACAGGTCGGAGCGGTGCCTCAGGTGTGGGGAGGAAGGCCACGTGGCTAAGGACTGCACTAAGGTCCGATGCTGCGTGCTTTGCCGAGAAAAAGGTGATAGTAACCACAAAGTGGGTAGAGGTAATTGTCTGGCCTTACGGAGGGCCACTCTAGAAGCCACGAAGAAAAACAAGAGATGAGAGTCATCCAGCTAAACTTGAACCACTGTGAGGCGGCACAAAACCTGCTGCTGCAGACTATCCGAGAGCTCAAAATAGATGTCGCTATTCTAAGTGAGCAGTATAAGGACCACGATAGTACGTGCTGGACTGCCGACCTCACGAAACGGTCGGCTATCTGGGTATGTGGCAAGCTTACGATTCAAAAGAAGTGTCCGAGAACAACGGCAGGCTTTGTCTGGGCTAAGGTGGACGGAATATACATCTATAGCTGTTATACCTCACCTAATGCATCATTGGAGGAGTTTGAGATGCTGCTCGATCAGCTAGTAACAGACGCTCAAGGAAAGAGTCCTTTGATTATAGCGGGAGATTTCAACGCCTGGAGCATGGAGTGGGGAAGCAGGGAGACAAACCTGAGAGGGGAAACCCTACTGCAGTCTTTCGCCCAAATCGACATCACCCTGGCAAACACGGGAGACAAGCCAACGTTCGAAAGGGCTCGCACAAATTCGATCGTAGACCTGACATTCCTAAGTGAGGGCTTATATAGACAAGGCATTACGTGGGAAGTGACTGACTGTCACACCCACAGCGATCACCAAGCAATTCTTTGCGTGGTGAAGCAACCTCCAAGGGCGAGCAATCGAAGGTGCCCGGCAACCGGCCCAAGGTGGAAAGCAACGGGGTTCGATGAGGAGTCCTTCGCCACCTGCATGGAAGGCGAAGTCGTACTTACAGGATCTCCGGAGGATAAGACTGAGCAGATGATGGTCTTCATCACTGGAGCGGTCGAAGCGACAATGCCGAGAAGCGTCCGTGGTAGCTGCAGAATACCGGTGCACTGGTGGAGTGAAGCAATAGCTGAACTCCGCAGAACGTGCCATCGCTGCAGGAGACTCTACCAGAGAGCACGAGGGCGCCCGGAGTTTGGAGAGCTTCAGAGGCGATTCAAGCAAGCTAGGCGGGATCTCAAGCGTGCTATCAAGGAGAGCAAACGTAAAAGCTGGGCGAAGTTGTTTGACGAGGTAAACAACGATCCATGGGGTAGGCCATACAAGGCAGTAATGACCAAGCTGAGGTTCTCCCCGATGGTGATGCCAACGAGCGCAGAAATGTTAAATAGGATCGTAGAAACCCTTTTTCCGCAGCAGCAGGAAATAACCCACACGGAAGGGCAGATAGCTGTCACCGAAGCGGTACCACCAGTAACACTAGACGAGTTGAATAAAGCCTGCCAAAGGGTAGGCGACAGCAAAGCGCCGGGTCCGGATGGCATACCTAATATTGCGCTCAAGGCAGCAATCAAGGCCCGCCCCGAGATGTTCCTAGAGGTCTACACTGCATGCCTGCGCGAAGGAATCTTCCCAAGTAGGTGAAAAAAACAGAGTCTCGTGTTATTGCCGAAGGGGAATAAGCCTCCGGAAGACCCATCATCGTACCGCCCCATATGCTTGTTGGATTCATCGGGAAAAACGCTGGAAAGGATCATTTGCAATTGGCTAGAAGAGGTAACTGAAGGCAGGACGGGCCTATCGGAGAACCAGTATGGCTTCAGGAAGGAACGATCGACGATAGATGCTATTGGTCTGGTCGTGAACATAGCACGCGAAGCCATCAGCGGCAAAAGATGGAAGCGAGGTGCCAAGAAGTACTGCGCGATTGTTACACTAGATGTGAAAAATGCATTCAACTCGGCGAAGTGGAGCTGTAGAAAGGAGGCGCTCCTGTACCTGGGAGTCCCAGCGTATTTATGTCGGATCATCGCTGATTACTTCAGTGATAGAACGCTGACTTACAGCACAGACGAGGGACGAAAAGCCTACGAAGTAACGAGGGGCGTCCCACAAGGATCAGTCCTTGGACCGACGCTGTGGAACGTCATGTACGACGCGCTCCTGAGGCTCCCCGTAGCAGAAGGAGCGAAGCTAATCGGATTTGCCGATGATGTAGCCGTGGTAATCGTCGCGAAGCATGTGGAGGAAGTGGTGCAGATCGCCAACGAAACCATCAACAGCGTACGGCAGTGGATGGCAACCGTTGGACTGGAGCTTGCGGACCACAAAACCGAGGTTGTCCTGGTTACAAGTAGGAAAGTGAGAGAAACTATCACCCTCACGGTTGGCGACCGCGAAATCAAATCACGGCCGTCTCTGAAGTACGTTGGCGTTATAGTAGACGAGAGGCTGAAGTTCAAGGAACATTTAGAGCAAACAAGCGCGAAAGCAGAACGGGTGGCAGCGGCGCTGTCGCGCCTGATGCCAAATACTGGGGGGCCGAGACGAAGCCGGAGGAGACTCTACGCAGGGGTGATCACCTCGATATTGCTATACGCAGCGCCGATCTGGGCCGGAGCAATGCAGACAGCGGCCTACAGACGCCAGATGGTGTCGGTATACTGTAGGATGGCATTGAGGGTATCCAGCGCATTCCGGACGGTATCGTACGACGCAGTGTGTGTTATAGCCGGAATGCAGCCCATCGAGCTCAAAGCCGATGAGCGATCACGCATCCACCAGAGAGGTAAGCAAGATAGCCGAGCCAATCAGCGAGTGGTGACCATGGAGGAATCACGAAATACAATGACGCAATGGCAACAAAGGTGGGACATGTCGATGAACGGGCGGTGGACACACCGGCTTATCCCGGAAATCGAGGTGTGGATGAAGAGACGACATGGGGAGGTAGACCATTACCTTACCCAAATGCTAACGGGGCACGGTTGCTTTCGAGCGTACCAACTCCGATTTAAACTAGACGACACGTCAGTATGCCCAGCATGCCCATCCGTGGTGGAAGATGTCGAGCATGTGATGTTTACCTGTCCCCGCTTCGAGGAGGAGAGGACGACACTTAGTCAGCAGCTGCTGAGCAGACTATCACCAGATAATATAGTTTCCCTGATGCTAGCCAGCGAACAGGGATGGAACGCAATCGGAACATTCGTATGTAACACTATAAATAACTTGCGAGTAGTAGAAAAGGAGAGGAGAGCCACGACGGCATGAAAGCGGTGAGCAGCGGAATCCGTAGCCACTGACGACGGGCGGTAACCAATCCTCCCTTCGCGAAGTAGTGCTTGACGGCGGTTCCGCGGAGGGAACAGGAAAAGCAGAAGGGGGGGGGGGGGTTAGTGGGTAGGGCCGCAACGGATGAGTCCCACACTACCAGCACCCTGGTGTGCGTAAAGGCATTTTCCACCTCCTTCAAAAAAAAAAAAAAAAAAAAAATACATACATACATACATATTGAGGCCTTAGATGGCGTCGAAACCGAAAATGAAAGCGCAGAGACGAAAGCTCGAGATCTGATGAGGAGAATAGCTAGGGCCTGTGATTTTACGATACCGAGAAGGCGGGCAGGGAATCCCCACCCACCGATGCATTGGTGGAATGATGCGATTGCCGTGCTACGGTGTGAAAGCAACCGCACGCGGAGGCTAGCACAACGAGCCAAGGGCAAGAATACATACCAAGCTTTAGCAGAGCAAAAGGCAAAGCTGGATTGAGCTGCTCGGTGAAGTTGACGGTGATCCCTGGGGCAGGCCGTACAGGGTAGTCATGACTCGCTTAAAAGGGCAGTCAAGACACCAACCCACCTGCCCAGACCAACTCAGGACGATAGTTTCAACTCTCTTCCCCTATCAAGACGAACTGAACTACCATGTACAGATTGAAGACACTGAAACAATCCCGCCTGTTACAGAGGAAGAATTGCTCCGATCGTGCAGGAAGGTCCGGAATCAGAAAGCACCGGGAATGGATGGCATCCCGAACATCGCTCTTAAAGCAGCCGTCAAGGTAGCCCCAGCGCTGTTCATAGAAGTGTATAACGCATGCCTGAGGGAAGGAATATTCCCTACTCAATGGAAGCGGCAGAGACTTGTACTCTTGCCAAAAGGCAATAAACCGCCGGATGATCCGTCGTCATATCGCCCACTGTGCGTGTTGGACACCGCCGGAAAAATCCTGGAGAGGATGGTCCACAACCGTATAGAAGCTGCTATCGAGAGCTCTCTGGCGCCTAACCAGTACGGCTTCCGAAAATCGAGATCGACACTAGACGCTGTAAGCCATGTGGTCAACACAGCGAATCGCGCGATCTCCGGCAGAAGATGGAAAGGTGGGGCAAAGAAGTATTGCCTCGTGGTCGCCCTTGACAACAAAAACGCGTTTAATTCAGCCAGATGGAGTAACATCTGCTCTGCGCTGGATAAGCTGAATGTGCGATCATATCTGAAAAGGATGATTGGGAGCTACCTGGACAATAGGTACCTGAAGTACGACACAGAGGATCGGCCACAGGAGTACAGAATCTCTGGGGGTGTACCCCAGGGTTCAGTGCTCGGCCCACTTCTGTGGAACATAATGTACGATGGCCTGTTGAAACTAACACCACCACAAGGAGCAGAGATAGTTGCTTTTGCCGATGACGCCGCAGTGGTCATCGTCGCAAAACATCTAGAAGAAGCTAATAGGATCTTTGAAGAGGCCTACAATCAGATACAACACTGGATGTGCTCTGTTGGCCTGAAACTAGCTGAACATAAGACAGAGGCTGTACTGATCACCAGCAGGAAGGTGATAGAAACGATCGAGCTGACTGTGGGGCGCCACACAATTACGTCACAACCGAGCATAAAGTACCTGGGTCTCATGATCGACGCACGACTCAGCTTCAAGGAACACGTGGAGTACGCTGTTGGCAAGGCGGCGAAGGTTAGAGTTGCGTTAGCGCGACTGATGCCAAACATAGGCGGGCCGAAGCAGGAGAGAAGGAAACTGCTGACTTCAGTAGTCACTTCGGTTCTGATTTACGGCATTGCTATCTGGGGCGGGGCTCTGAAAATGGAGAAGTATCGACGGAAGATGGCTTCAGTATACCGACTAAGTGCCTTAAGGGTCTCCTGTGCATTCCGCACAGTATCAGAAGATACAGTATGTGTCCTTGCGGGAATGCCGCCTATAGAGCTGCTAGCCGAAAAGAGAAGTTCTCTGTACCACCAGAAGAAGTCACCGCCAGGACCCCAAGATGAGCACAGAGATGCAATCGAGAAGCGCACCCTGCAACGCTGGCAGCAGAAGTGGGATGTATCGGTGAAGGGGAGATGGACGTACCGTCTAATCCCTCAGGTAGATGGTTGGCTGAACCGCAAGCACGGGGAGGTGAACTATTACCTGACACAACTGCTCTCAGGCCATGGTCGCTTCAGAGCATACCTGCATAGGTTTGGCCACAACGAGTCCCCGGAGTGCCCAGTTGGATGTGGAGCACCGGAGGATGCTGAGCACGCACTCTTTCGGTGCCCACGATTCCAAGGAGAAAGAGAGCAACTGGAGGAGATACTAGCGGAAGTACCGATCCCTGAAACCCTTGTGGGGCTCATGATGATGACAGAGGAGAACTGGGCAGCGACTAGCAGCTTCGCTATGGCAGTGCTGAAGAAACTTCGCCAAGAAGAAAACAATAGAAGAAGACAGGCAGCGACGACAGTCACTGTCGCTTGAGAAATAAAGAGCAAAGCCAGATGGTACGATCGGAGGAAGAGCTACGGCTGTGACCACTCCCGCAAAGTAATGCCTTGCGGCGGTGCCGCGGGAGTAGGACAAAGGTCAATGACGGAAAGAGGTTAGGGTTTAGTCGGTACGGCAAGCATGCGAGTCCGACACACGGGTTGACGAAAGCCGAATTACGGTGCATAAACATTCCCCTCTCTTAAAAAAAAAAAAAAAAAAAAAAAAAAAAAAAAAAAAAAAAAAAAAAAAAAAAAAAAAAAAAAAAAAAAACATACATACATATTACATACATATTACATACATATTACATACATATGTATGTATGTATGTATGTATGTATGTATGTATGTATGTATGTATGTATGTATGTATGTATGTATGTATGTATGTATGTATGTATGTATGTATGTATGTATGTATGTATGTATGTATGTATGTATGTATGTATGTATGTATGTATGTATGTATGTATGTATGTATGTATGTATGTATGTATGTATGTATGTATGTATGTATGTATGTATGTATGTATGTATGTATGTATGTATGTATGTATGTATGTATGTATGTATGTATGTATGTATGTATGTATGTATGTATGTATGTATGTATGTATGTATGTATGTATGTATGTATGTATGTATGTATGTATGTATGTATGTATGTATGTATGTATGTATGTATGTATGTATGTATGTATGTATGTATGTATGTATGTATGTATGTATGTATGTATGTATGTATGTATGTATGTATGTATGTATGTATGTATGTATGTATGTATGTATGTATGTATGTATGTATGTATGTATGTATGTATGTATGTATGTATGTATGTATGTATGTATGTATGTATGTATGTATGTATGTATGTATGTATGTATGTATGTATGTATGTATGTATGTATGTATGTATGTATGTATGTATGTATGTATGTATGTATGTATGTATGTATGTATGTATGTATGTATGTATGTATGTATGTATGTATGTATGTATGTATGTATGTATGTATGTATGTATGTATGTATGTATGTATGTATGTATGTATGTATGTATGTATGTATGTATGTATGTATGTATGTATGTATGTATGTATGTATGTATGTATGTATGTATGTATGTATGTATGTATGTATGTATGTATGTATGTATGTATGTATGTATGTATGTATGTATGTATGTATGTATGTATGTATGTATGTATGTATGTATGTATGTATGTATGTATGTATGTATGTATGTATGTATGTATGTATGTATGTATGTATGTATGTATGTATGTATGTATGTATGTATGTATGTATGTATGTATGTATGTATGTATGTATGTATGTATGTATGTATGTATGTATGTATGTATGTATGTATGTATGTATGTATGTATGTATGTATGTATGTATGTATGTATGTATGTATGTATGTATGTATGTATGTATGTATGTATGTATGTATGTATGTATGTATGTATGTATGTATGTATGTATGTATGTATGTATGTATGTATGTATGTATGTATGTATGTATGTATGTATGTATGTATGTATGTATGTATGTATGTATGTATGTATGTATGTATGTATGTATGTATGTATGTATGTATGTATGTATGTATGTATGTATGTATGTATGTATGTATGTATGTATGTATGTATGTATGTATGTATGTATGTATGTATGTATGTATGTATGTATGTATGTATGTATGTATGTATGTATGTATGTATGTATGTATGTATGTATGTATGTATGTATGTATGTATGTATGTATGTATGTATGTATGTATGTATGTATGTATGTATGTATGTATGTATGTATGTATGTATGTATGTATGTATGTATGTATGTATGTATGTATGTATGTATGTATGTATGTATGTATGTATGTATGTATGTATGTATGTATGTATGTATGTATGTATGTATGTATGTATGTATGTATGTATGTATGTATGTATGTATGTATGTATGTATGTATGTATGTATGTATGTATGTATGTATGTATGTATGTATGTATGTATGTATGTATGTATGTATGTATGTATGTATGTATGTATGTATGTATGTATGTATGTATGTATGTATGTATGTATGTATGTATGTATGTATGTATGTATGTATGTATGTATGTATGTATGTATGTATGTATCAGGAGTACAAATTGAAAATGCGGGATTTTTTTCTATTTTTGAACGTTTATTCTGAAAAAATGGTAACAAATGAATTATTCAAAGTATTGTCCATCGCTAGCCACAACTTTTTCCCATCTTTCTGGCAATTTACGGATACCGTCGCGAAAAAATTCGGCCGGCTTGGCTGCTATCCAGTCATCGACCCATTTTTGGGCTTCTTCGTAAGAATGGAAGCGCTGGTCAGCTAGGCCATGTGTCATCGATCGGAAAAGGTGGTAATCGGAAGAAGCAATATCTGGGCTATACGGCGGGTGGGGTAAGACTTCCCATTTCAGCGTTTGTAGGTATGTTTTGACCGGCGCTGCAACATGTGGCCGAGCGTTGTCATGTTGCAAAATTACTTTGTCGTGTCTTTGCTCGTATTGTGGCCGTTTTTCTTTGAGTGCGCGGCTCAAACGCATCAATTGAGTTCGGTATAGTGCTCCTGTGATGGTTTCGTTCGATTTCAATAGCTCATAATACACCACACCCAGCTGGTCCCACCAAATACAGAGCATGAGCTTGGCGCCGTGAATATTTGGTTTGGCCGTCGATGATGATGCATGGCCGGGGTAACCATATGATTTTTTGCGCTTCGGGTTATCGTAATGGATCCACTTTTCATCACCAGTGACAATGCGATGCAAAAAACCCTTCCGTTTTTGCCGTTCGAGCAGCAGTTCGCATGCAAAAAAACGGCGCTCGACGTCTCTCGGCTTCAGCTCATACGGCACCCAATGTCCTTGCTTTTGGATCATTCCGAGGGCTTTTATACGATGGGAAATGGCTTGTTGTGTCACTCCCAATGAATCTGCGAGCTCTTGTTGAGTTTGACACGAGTCTTCATTGAGTATTGCCTCCAATTCAGCATTCTCAAACTTTTTCACTTGGCCCGGCCGCTCTTTGTCCTCAACGTCAAAATCACCACTTCTAAACCGCACAAACCATCTCTCGCACGTTGAAACCGATGGAACATGACTCGGATAAGCCTCGGAGACCAATCGATGTGCTTCAGCAGCATTTTTCTTCAAATTAAAGAAGTAAATTAAAACTTCCCGCAAATGCTGTTTTGTTGGCACGAAACTCGACATATTGAGAGCTCAAAAAAACTATGAATTTGACACTGCGACAAATTGACACATACTGAAAATTAAAGCTATAAGACGTAGCTTTGACATGAACATAGTCACAGTACTGCCTGATGCGTATAGCGTTAGTAACGCCATCTGTTATCAAACCCGCATTTTCAATTTGTACCCCTGATATGTATGTATGTATGCATGTATGCATGTATGTATGTATGTATGTATGTATGTATGTATGTATGCATGTATGTATGTATGTATGTATGTATGTATGTATGTATGTATGTATGTATGTATGTATGTATGTATGCATGCATGTATGTATGTATGTATGTATGTATGTATGTATGTATGTATGTATGTATGTATGTATGTATGTATGTATGTATGTATGTATGTATGTATGTATGTATGTATGTATGTATGTATGTATGTATGTATGTATGCATGTATGTATGTATGTATGTATGTATGTATGTATGTATGTATGTATGTATGTATGTATGTATGTATGTATGTATGTATGTATGTATGTATGTATGTATGTATGTATGTATGTTTTTTTTTTTTTTTTTTTTTTTTTTTTTTAAGACGGGGGAATGCTTTATGCACCGTAAGTCGGCTTTCGTCAACCCGTGTGTCGGACTCGCATGCTTGCGCTACCGACTAAACCCTAATTTCTTTCCGTCATTGACCTTTGTCCTACTCCCGCGGCACCGCCGCAAGGCATTACTTCGCGGGAGTGGTCACAGCCGTAGCTCTTCCTCCGATCGTACCATCTGGCTTTGCTCTTTATTTCTCAAGCGACAGTGACTATCGTCGCTGCCTGTCTTCTTCTATTGTTTTCTTCTTGGCGAAGTTTCTTTAACACTGCCATAGCGAAGCTGCTAGTCGCTGCCCAGTTCTCCTCTGTCATCATCATGAGCCCCACAAGGGTTTCAGGGGTCGGTACCTCCGCTAGTATCTCCTCCAGTTGCTCTCTTTCTCCTTGGAATCGTGGGCACCGAAAGAGTGCGTGCTCAGCATCCTCCGGTACTCCACATCCGCCTGGGCACTCCGGGGACTCGTCGTGGCCAAACCTATGCAGGTATGCTCTGAAGCAACCATGGCCTGAGAGCAGTTGTGTCAGGTAATAGTTCCCCTCCCCGTGCTTGCGGTTCAGCCAACCATCTACCTGAGGGATTAGACGGTACGTCCATCTCCCCTTCACCGATACATCCCACTTCTGCTGCCAGCGTTGCAGGGTGCGCTTCTCGATTGCATCTCTGTGCTCATCTTGGGGTCCTGGCGGTGACTTCTTCTGGTGGTACAGAGAACTTCTCTCTTCGGCTAGCAGCTCTATGGGCGGCATTCCCGCAAGGACACATACTGCATCTTCTGATACTGTGCGGAATGCACAGGAGACCCTTAAGGCACTTAGTCGGTATACTGAAGCCATCTTCCGTCGATACTTCTCCATTTTCAGAGTCCCGCCCCAGATAGCAATGCCGTAGGTCAGAACCGATGTGACTACTGAAGTCAGCAGTTTCCTTCTCTCCTGCTTCGGCCCGCCTATGTTTGGCATCAGTCGCGCTAACGCCACTCTAACCTTCGCCGCCTTGCCAACAGCGTACTCCACGTGTTCCTTGAAGCTGAGTCGTGCGTCGATCATCAGACCCAGGTACTTTATGCTTGGTTGTGACGTAATTGTGTGGTGCCCCACAGTCAGCTCGATCGTTTCTATCACCTTCCTGCTGGTGATCAGTACAGCTTCTGTCTTATGTTCAGCTAGTTTCAGGCCAGCAGAGCACATCCAGTATTGTATCTGATTGTAGGCCTCTTCAAAGATCCTATTAGCTTCTTCTAGATGTTTTGCGACGATGACCACTGCGGCGTCATCGGCAAAAGCAACTATCTCTGCTCCTTGTGGTGGTGTTAGTTTCAACAGGCCATCGTTTATTATGTTCCACAGAAGTGGGCCGAGCACTGAACCCTGGGGTACACCCCCAGAGATTCTGTACTCCTGTGGCCGATCCTCTGTGTCGTACTTCAGGTACCTATTGTCCAGGTAGCTCCCAATCATCCTTTTCAGATATGATCGCACATTCAGCTTATCCAGCGCAGAGCAGATGTTACTCCATCTGGCTGAATTAAACGCGTTTTTGTTGTCAAGGGCGACCACGAGGCAATACTTCTTTGCCCCACCTTTCCATCTTCTGCCGGAGATCGCGCGATTCGCTGTGTTGACCACATGGCTTACAGCGTCTAGTGTCGATCTCGATTTTCGGAAGCCGTACTGGTTAGGCGCCAGAGAGCTCTCGATAGCAGCTTCTATACGGTTGTGGACCATCCTCTCCAGGATTTTTCCGGCGGTGTCCAACACGCACAGTGGGCGATATGACGACGGATCATCCGGCGGTTTATTGCCTTTTGGCAAGAGTACAAGTCTCTGCCGCTTCCATTGAGTAGGGAATATTCCTTCCCTCAGGCATGCGTTGTACACTTCCATGAACAGCGCTGGGGCTACCTTGACGGCTGCTTTAAGAGCGATGTTCGGGATGCCATCCATTCCCGGTGCTTTCTGATTCCGGACCTTCCTGCACGATCGGAGCAATTCTTCCTCTGTAACAGGCGGAATTGTTTCAGTGTCATGAATCTGTACATGGTAGTTCAGTTCGTCTTGATAGGGGAAGAGAGTTGAAACTATCGTCGTGAGTTGGTCAGGGCAGGTGGGTTGGTGTCTTGACTGCCCTTTCAAGCGATTCATGACTACCCTGTACGGCCTGCCCCAGGGATCACCGTCAACTTCACCGAGCAGCTCAATCCAGCTTTGCCTTTTGCTCTGCTTGATTGCTTTTGTCAGAGCAGTTCGTGTCGCCTTGTGCTTTGCCGCTAAAGCTTGGTACGAATTCTTGCCCTTGGCTCGTTGTGCTAGCCTCCGCGTTCGGTTGCTCTCACACCGTAGCACGGCAATCGCATCATTCCACCAATACATCGGTGGGTGGGGATTCCCTGCCCGCCTTCTCGGCATCGTAAAATCACAGGCCCTACCTATTCTCCTCATCAGATCTCGAGCTTTCATCTCTGCGCTTTCATTTTCGGTTTCGACGCCATCTAAGGCCTCGCTAAATACGCCCATGTCGAACATGTTCGCTTTCCAGCCAAGGACTTTGGGTCTGCCCACTATCCGTCGCTTACGTTGCCGCCTCGAAACTTCCCATGAAATGGCGCGGTGGTCACTATGCGTATAGATTTCTGATACCTGCCATCGTGTATCGCCGTTCGCGAGCCCACAACTGACGAAGGTCAGGTCTATCACCGAGGATGCATTTCCCTTGCAGTACGTTGGCACCTTGCCGTCATTGAGCAGTATCAGGTTCAGCATGGACAGCGCTTCCAAGAGTGCCTGGCCTCTCTTGTCCGTCTTTTTACTGCCCCAGTCCAATGCCCAGGCATTAAAATCACCTGCAATCGCATATGGGACCCGATCCTTGGCCTCGTTGACCAGTTGATCTATGGTACCTTTAAAGCATTCCAGCGTCATGCTCGGTGGTGTGTAGCAGCTATAAAAGTAGACGCCATTTACTTTCGCCCAGACGAACCCCTCTTCCTGGCTCTTCATGATCTCCTGGTGGGGATACTCGCCGCAAGCCCATACGACGGCCTTACCAGTTTTATCCATTACCCAGGATGGATTATCAAGATTTCTGTATGGCTCCGAGATGATAGCCACGTCTGCCTTCTGTTCGCGCACGGTCTGCATGAGCAGGTCTTGTGCCACTTCACAGTGGTTAAGGTTCACTTGCAGCACTCTCATTCGCGTTCTCGGATGAGCGTCTGATAGGCTTTCTTATAAGCTGGGCATTTGTAGCTTCCTGCAGCATGCTTGCGAGAATCTTCGTCCCCCTTACCGCTACATAGAGCGCAACAAGGCTCTGCAGTACACTTTTCGGCCTTGTGACCGTATCCACCACACTTAATGCAGCACTTCGATCTGTCCACCGTGCTCTTGCAACTTTTGGAAAGGTGTCCGAAGTGCCAGCATTTGAAACACTTGGTTGGCCTCATTATCTCTCGGATTCGACAGATTGCCCAACCCACTCGAACTTTTCCTATGTTGGTAGCTTTTTTCGCGACCGAGGCCCGGAGTGTACACTGTATGCTTTCCGGATGGATTTGACAGCGTCCACTTCCACCAAAACGTTCTCGCCGAGGATGTCCTGGAGGGCTTCGCAGATCTCCTGCTTCGTCGTATCTTCGACGAGGTCTTTGATTTCGATCGAAGTTAGCTGCACCCTACTTTTGACTGCGGCTTCGTCACCAAGGGCGGTCTCGATAGCCGTAGAAAATTCGGCAGTTTTTTCTTGGCTTGCTTTATCCAAGACTAGGATGATGTCTCCCCCCACCGTTCGGCGTATTTTGGCGATACTCTGGCCCACCTCCTGTAGGGTGTCGTCTTTCTTCATCTTAGTTAGGATCTCGGCGTAGCTAAGATGTCCTTTTCGTTCGATGATCAGTGCATTCGGGAGCTTTGGTCCCTTTCGCTGCGTCCTGCGCGATTTTGAAGGCACTTGTTTCCAGTCACCGTTGGCGGCATTCTCCGTTACGTGTCCGTCAGTCCGGCGGGGTTCCAGCAGCGGTCCTTCCGTAGTTTTCTTTTTCTTCTTCGACTTGTGGTCGTCTGCTGAAGGTGGCGTCCGCTTTTTCTTCTCGTCCATGCCCGGGAGCTGTCGAATTCGTGGCGTGGTCATCACATCAGCAAAAGTCTTAGGCGATGTTTGGGTCGCGGCAGTACTTTTCAGTGCCGGTGCTACTGTAGTGCTCACCTGGTGGGATTTGTTTTCGAGCCTCATTACCCGACCGTAAGAAGTGCTCATTGAGTTCACGCGCTTCCGGATTTCACCATGGACATTCGATTTGCCCTTGATGAATTCTGAGAGGCTGGTGATCTGGTTACCAAGCCTCTGGAGCTCTTCTCTCCACTTCTCTTTTTCTCCTACACTTGAAACATTATGCGCCATGGGGGCCAAGTGGTCAACTGCCATGGTACTGCGGTCGCTAGATGACGACGCCTGGGAGCCCGCTTGCTCACTCCCCGTAGGCGCCGGTACTGAGGTATCCCTCCTCTGCACCGTAGACGGTATGTCCGTATCCTTACTATCCATCTTGTTTTGTTTACGGGGTATCTTCCCCGGTTCTGTTTGGTCCGCGGGAGGTATTTTAATTGCCTCCTACTCTCTATATCTAGAGAGCATTCCCCTATCCGCCACCCGGGGACGCGCCGCGTAGGGGTTTCAGGCTCCCCCTGCGGTGTATGTATGTATGTATGTATGTATGTATGTATGTATGTATGTATGTATGTATGTATGTATGTATGTATGTATGTATGTATGTATGTATGTATGTATGTATGTTTTTTTTCTACTATAGAGGAGGTTCCGAGAAAAATGCATTTACGCATACCAGAAAGGTAATGAGGGACTCGGCCAAATGACAATACCCCCTAAAACGTTCCTCCTCTCGACTCCTTGTATCCCCCCCCCCTACGGGCACCGCCGCAAGGCATTACTTCGCGGGGGGGGGGGGGGGGGGGGGGCAGTCTACGCTTCAGCAGGCCATCCTAGCTCTTATTCGAGATTTCTCTCTTCAGCTCTTCTGATGGTATTGAGCTTCTTGACTATGGACGTGGCAAATGTTACCACCGCGTCCTACTTGTTCTGTGAGGCGAGTATGGTTCTTCCCATGCCTTCGGGAGTTGGAAGGCCTTCTGAGGCCCGATAGCGTTCCCGTTCCTCCAAGAATTTTGGGCAATAAAAGAGGACATGTTCCACGTCTTCGTCGATACCAGGGCATGTTGGGCATTTCGCGCTTTGGTAAACGTGGTATGGTGTAAATAGCTGCGGAAGCAGCCGTGCCCGGTAAGCACCTGCGTGAGATGAAAATGGACGAACCCGTGTTTCCTGCTTATCCACTCTATCACGTTTGGGATCATGCGATGGGTCCAACGACCCTCGCCTGCTGAGTCCCATCGGTGCTGCCATTCATCTGTGGTCCTTCTGGGCCATTGGCTGCGCTCCTGGTCGATGGCGTCTACTCCTGTACGCCTTCCTTCATGGTACTTTTTAGCTCTCTCCGTTGCTAACAAGTCCATGGGGGGGAAGTCCCGCGACCACAGAGAGAGAGAGAGAGAGAGCGACGTCAGACACAGTGCGGTAGGCACAGGCCACCCTTAGCGCGACTGCCCTGCAGGCCCGTCGGCAAGTGGCTCCGTAACTACGCGTGGCTCCTCAGGGCCTCGGCTCAGATGGGAGCCCCGTAAAGAATTACGGAACTCACAACTGAAAAGAGAAGGGACCGTCGTGGTTGTTTGGGTCCCCTTATGTTGGGCATGATTCCCGAGAGCGCGCGGGCCACATTCGATGCTTTCGAGCCGGCGTTCAAAACGTGATCTTTGAAAAACGGCCGTGCGCCTATAGTGACCCCAAGGTACTTGATGGTGTCCACCGTCTTGATCTTCGTGCCTTCGACCGTGAAGGTGGCGTACATCTTTTTTTTTTGTACGAGAGATGAGCACCGTCTCGGCTTCTCCCGCCGCCAGCTTTAGCCCGTGATCGCTTAGCCAGTCGGCTGCTACCTCGATTGCGTCATCTCAAAGATGTTGAAACTCGTCAATACTCTTGGCAACGACGATAAGTGCAACATCGTCCGCGAATGTCACCATTGACACCCCGTCTGGAAGCGATTGCTTAAGCAGCCCGTCGTACAGGACGTTCCAGAGCAGGGGTCTCAGAACCCAGCCCTGAGGCACCTCTCCTGTGATGTTGTAGGAGTGCGTGCCATCGTCGGTGTCATAGAGCAGGGTTCGGTCTATCAGGTATCTCGAGATGACCCTTCGCAAGTAGAGCGGCACTTTAAGGTGTTCCAGCGCCTCCATGATTTGGTCCCATCTGGCCGAGTTGAACGCATTCCTGATATCCAATGCGATATCGGCACACATGCGCCTGGTGTTCCGGCTGCCACTGATGGCGTTCGTGGCTAGTGCCATAACTCGGTCAATGGCGTTTACTGTTGAGTGCTTTTTCCGAAAGCCGAACTGGTTATCAAAGAGATCTTCGGCCAGTTGTATGGCTGCTTCTAGCCTGGCACATATCACCCGCTCGAAAAGTTTGCCTGCGATATCCAGCATGCACAGCGGTCAGTACGAGGATGGCTCATCCGGGGGTTTATTCAATTTGGGGAGGAGTACCAACCTGGAAGGTACAAACCTTCCACTGTGAAGGGAAGATCCCTTCCCGCAAATATATGCTAAATGTATCCCCGAATATATCGAGGGCATAGACCGCAGCGGTCTTTATGGCCAGGCCAGGAACTCCGTCTAGCTCGGAGGCCTTCCTGATGGAGATCCTTTTGGCAACCATCTTTAGCTCAGCTTCGGTGATAACTGGCGGCTCGGCAACACTATCGTCTGCCATCAAGCCAGTGTCGGACCACCTTTCCCGGTGTTTTGGGAAGAGATGGTGGACGACTCAGTCGAGGAAGGCAGGACAGGATGGGCTGCTGTTACCCCTGGGTTTGATCTTATTCATAACCGTTTTGTACGGTCGTCCCCAGGGTTCGCGGTCCACTTCTGCACAGAAGTTCTGCCAACTCCTCCACTTGGCTGCCTCGATGCCAGCCTTGAGCTCTTTCCTTTTTTCTCCATAGGCCGCGCTTAGCTGTTGGTATTGCGGCCTATGGACTGCTCTTTGATACCACCTCCGAGCTCGAAGGTACTCTCGTCTGAATTCTGCGATGTGCTTATTCCACCAATAGATTGGTGGATGGCCGCGTGGATTGGATTTCGCAGCCATAGCGACATCGCAGGCCGCTGTTATGGCTTGCGAGAGGCTTCGAGCTCTGTCCTCGGCAGTACCATCCACCCTTGTTTCCTCCAGAGACCAGATGAACGTCTCCTGGTTGAAGGTGGAGGGTGCCCATCTCTCTTTCCTGCATTGACGCTGCGCATAAGTTGTTCTGCTGGTCAGCTGGAGCTGATACACCAGAGCGTGGTGATCGCTGCTAGTGTATAGATTGCTAACCCTCCATTTTAACCCTTCCCCCATCAATCTGGGATCGATGAAGATCAGGTCGACTATAGAGGACTTGCCGCCCTTGGTGTAAGTGGGCGTCGATCCAGTACTCACGATCTTCAGCTCAAGTGTCGCAAAGACCTCCAGGAGGGCGCGACCGCGGTTGTTGATTTTCGCGCTGCCCCACTCGGTCGCCCATGCGTTAAGTAGTACCTTAGCCATTGCTGTTCGGTGGTCCAACCTGCTGCGGTATTCTTTTGCCTGTGGTCGTGCAGTCCACAGCTTTGTGGCCCTCCTTTCCACGCTACAAGCACTGCCCTGACCGGTCGACTGCGCTCTTACAGTTCCTGGCGAGATGTCCGATCTCATGACATTTAAAGTAGCGCGAGGATGCTTCATGCATCCGTACCCGGCAGTTCACCCAGCCAATCCTTACTTTCCCAGCTTGCAGCATTTTTTTAGGTGCTGTAGCTGGGAGCACGATCATGACGGCCTGGGTGCCACTGTAGGATCGCCTGAGTCTCACGTTCTCAGGGGTCACCATTCCCGGTCCGGCCACTGCAGTGATGGCCTCAACGACCTCTTCCTCTGTTGTGGCCTCGTCCATGTCCACGATGTTAAGAAACTCTCGATGGGTCAAAGTCTGGACTTCGACCGCCTCTTTGAGTTCGGACGAGATCACCGTCTGAAGCTCTTGGGTCAACGCTCCAAGCCTTCCCAGATCCAGTAGCAGTTCGCCCACTCTGGTGCGCCTGATGCAAGTGACTGTTTTTGACATCACATTGAACATTTTTCTCAAACAGTGATAGAATAAGATAACAAATCGAAAAAGTCCGTAATATAACTCTCGAAATCGCCCCTCCTATTCGTCAGTCGTGTCCATGGCTACATGTATTCGAATTTTTATAAGAATGTCTATTAAACAATGCATTGTCATGAATATATTGGGTCTGGGAAAAAGTTCGCGGCGTTTTTTTCGATAGATGGCATCAATTGCAAATAAGTCAGAAAACACAGATCGCAACGACACCACTAAATGCTCGTTGGAAAGGTGACACTTCGAGCGTTACTTTGAGTGTATAAACATCGAAATTGGTGCCGTGGTTGGAAAGTTGTTTGCGTTAGAAAATGGAGAAAAATAATGAAAAATTGCGCTATATTTTGCAATATTATTACGACAAAGGGAAGAACGCTGCGCAGGCTTGTGAAAAAATTTGTGCTGTGTACGGTGAAGGTCCTTTATCAAAATCTGCTGCGCGGAAATTGTTTGCTCGCTTTCGTTTTGGTAATATTGATGTGAAAGATGAGTCACGCTCTGGTCGTCCAATCACTGAAGAAGCGGATGAAATTCTTAAAAAGTCTGGCAAGATAAGCAACCCAGCAGTATCGATATTGGTATGGAGCTAGGCATTGACCACAAAACAGTTTTGAACCATTTACACAAAGCTGGTTACAAAAAGATATGTATATACAGGGTGCGCCATCTCAATCTGGTCGATGGAAGTATTGAATAACTCTGACAGATTTTAACCGACCAGCGTCGTACAATACGTTTCGTATAGGTTATTTCAGTACAATTTCAACCATGTATCGCTATACGCCGAAAGAACGCGCCGAAATAGTTTCGCTTTACATTGAAAATAATCGTTCAGTTGTGTCAACTCAGCGTGCGTATCGTAAAAAATATCGCGGACGTTCTGCGCCCAAAGGCGACACTATCCGTCATTTAGCTTCAAATTTCATGGAGCACGGGTCTGTAGCGAATCTCCAACATCAAGCTCGACCGCGTCCAGGTCGTTCAAATGAAAATATCGAAGCTGTTCGACAGTGTTGCAGAAAATCCAAATGTCTCATACCGCCGCCGGTCTCAGCAATTAAACATCAGTGGAACCACTTTGAGAAGGATTTTAAAGCAAGATCTTCACATGTTTCCGTACAAAGTGCAGTTGACTCAAAGATTATTGGAAACTGACAAGCCGCGACGCTTGGCTTACGCTAATAACGTTAGTCGAATGAAGGAAGCTGAGCCGGATTTTTGGGAGCGAATTCTGATGACCGACGAGGCTCATTTCACCCTCTCTGGCGCTGTCAACAAACAAAACTGTCGCATGTGGGGCACCGATAATCCTCATATTATTCACGAAACTCCATTGCACGATGAGAAAGTGACAGTTTGGGCCGGTGTTTGCTCAAAAACCACCATTGGACCATTTTTCTTCAGAGCTGGTGAAACTGTCAATGGGGATTGATATCGGTGGATGTTGGCACACTTTGTTTTACCACAAATGCGTGAAAAAGGTCTTAAGGAATTTTGGTTCCAACAAGATGGTGCGATATATCACACTGCGCGCTCAACAATGGACTATTTGCGTCGGAAGTTCCCAGGACGTGTGATATCAAAGAAAGGTGATATTGACTGGCCACTAAGATCGCCGGATTTGACTGCACCGGACTTCTTCTTGTGGGGATTTTTGAAAAGGAAAGTCTATGCCAACAAGCCGAAGACCATAGAGGAGCTAAAAAACAACATTCGAGCCGAAATCGCAGCGATATCGCCCGAGACGCTGGCAAATACAATGGAAAATGCCGAAAAAAGAGCTCATTTTTGTCTCAGTAATAAAGGCGGACATTTGATCGATGTGGTTTTTGGAAACTAATCAAAATGAATTGTAATGAATCAAATTTAATAAAAAAATACGACTTTGTGAAATCTGTTGAAAATTCTCTAAGTTATTCAATACTTCCATCGACCAGATTGAGATGGCGCACCCTGTATAAGCAGTATATTGATAATAAATAGTGTAATGAAATGAACAACGGGCTCGAATGACCCAGGTATGGGTTTTAATTACTGAACAAATATGTGCCCATTAAATCTAAATTGTATTACCCTGTACGAATAATCTCACTACATGAAACTAATTTAGATCGAAACTGTAGCGTGGTTAATGGTCGTTCTTAATAATGCTTAATGAATGTTAAAAAAAGTAAAAACCGTACAGTACACACTTCCATAACTGAACCCCCCATTTTCTAACCGTTCTCATTTCTTAACTCCTTGTCATGGCGATCAATTACGTAAACCTAACTGCTTCTTTCGTCGTTTCGGGTGTTCCTTATAGTCGTCGCGCTAGTTGCGCAACCGAATATAGTGAGGGTGTTGAAACTGGGAAGGAAATACGCAGGAGTCATTGATCACAATCTTCGTTCGATCAAGAATCGTATCCAGATAACGGAAATTTTAGCTCTACAAACAGGTATATTTGTCGTTCGAGGTTTAT
Source organism: Cylloceria caligata (assembly GCA_963942595.1). Lineage (NCBI taxonomy): Eukaryota > Metazoa > Arthropoda > Insecta > Hymenoptera > Ichneumonidae > Cylloceria > Cylloceria caligata. The sequence continues at coordinate 32,845,547 of OZ012709.1, forward strand.
ACCACCAAGGCGATGATATTTTGTCAGCATTTTCAGCAGCAGCTATTGCAGCTGCACATCTGTTGCGTCCTTCAACGTGGACGATAATCTTATTCGCGGGCGATAATCTTTTCCAGTCAGCTATAATAATCCGTCGTCCCGTGAATATTGCAGAACGCGGGGCTCAATATTTGACGCCTGAAGAACTACCGGAAGTGGTAGATGTACTATCTACAAGATGGACAATCATACTGGGAGAGGAACTGTTCGGTCATCTCTGGTTTGGCTTAGAGGAAACCGGTTTTCAAGTTTACAGACCGCAATCGTAACTTTATTCAGCGATGTAATCAACAACAAGGAACCGTCTTGTTCTGCAGCAGTTGTTACATGCAATGGAGTGTCCATCGCTCTCTTTGTATTCGATGGCCTTAAGTGGATGTTTGATTGTCATTCCCGAGATGAATTGGGAAAAACAACTCATGATGGAAAGGCTTGTTTGATTGATTTCTTACAAGTGGATATCGTGTTTCAAATTTTGATGATGAATCTGCTAAGAAGTAATGCAGCTAACGCATACGGGAACCAATACATGCTCACACGTGACATCATCGACACTGTATTACCTATTGGGGGAACTTCGGAACCAACAAACGCGGACCCGGCAGCATCTTCCGAAAGTGTCTTGTATTATGAAAAGCAGTGTATTGTACGCAGCATAACTTCCGATTCGGCAGACAGTGTTGCAACACAACAAGCGGAATCTCTTACTCGTTCTGAAAACGTTCTGCAATTTTCCGTAAATGAGAAACAGTATACCTCCGAATGCATGAATATCGACAATGAGCAATCAATAACTCAGGAAGTTGAACATATTTGCGAGGAAGAACGGTCCATTTAGGTTCACAGTTTAATTCGTACCAGTTCACCGGTTTAAGAATTCCGCAACGAGGAGTCCAGCGAAAGAGGAATTTATCAGTTCGGCTACGTTTGGAAGCAGCTACATGAAAACCTCAACAATCATGCGCCAATGTTCAACTTTGGTTTCGAAAACCTCGTCTTATTAACTACACGACACTCCGGACTTAAATCAATTCTCAGATTCAAATGTTCTCTATGTAATTTTGAGCAAGACATATGGAGTGAGCCGCCCGATGATAGAGAGTTGGATTTAAATAGCGGAATGGTTCTTGGCGCTATTGTGAACAAGATAGGATTCTTCCAAGTAGAGAGCTTGCTTGCAGGTATGAATATTCGCTGCATGGCCGAATCAACATATCAACGGTACCACGAATCAGTCGTAGCGGGCTTATCGGAGACTGATTTTCTTGACATGAAGAAAGCAGGGGACGAAGAACGTGAATTAGCAATTGCACGAAGAAATATTATCAATGGAGTCCCTCATATTCGTGTGATTGCCGATGGCAGTTGGATGAAAAGATGGTATCAAACTGGGAAATTTGACTCGCCCTCAGGTGCCGGTGCAATTGTTGGCGAGCAAACGGGAAAGGTTCTATTTATTGGTCTGCGAAATAAGTTTTGCTCCATGTGTGATGTTGCTTCGACTCATAACATAGAACTTCAGCAATACACATGCTATAAAAATTGGGGTAGCAGCCAAAGCTCATCCAGTATGGAGGCACATGCTATTGCAGAAGGCTTCAGAATGAGCATGGAGCAGCATGGACTCATATATTCGGTACTGATCGCTGATGGAGATAGCAGCGTCTTCAATCGAATTAGTGAAATGGCGCCTTATAGAGACTACGATGTAAATGTAAAAAAATTGAATGTCACAATCACATGTTACGAGGTGCTCGAAGAAATCTTATGAAAGTTGTAATTACTGGAAAATTAGGGCCGTTAAAACGAGGTGTAAAAAATAACAGAAAACATCATAGGCTATACGCGTACGGCAGTCCAGTACAGATTGGAGGAAACTACACCGTGGGCGGAGAAAAAAGTGAGCCTTAGGGAAGATATTTTGAACATACCGAGCCATGTTTTCGGCGAACACGTCGAATGCCTGCAGATTGGTTATTAAGATTTTGAAGCTGTTGCCGGAACCGAAATGAATTATGCGATAACTTTGAAGAAAGTAGGCAAATTTGATGATATTTTGGATTGTGTCCGTCGTTTGGCGGATAACGCTGATAGTTCTTTGTACGGTGTCAGCAATAATGTCGTTGAAAGCTTTCATAATATTATCGCCAAGTTTATCGGCGGAAAACGGGTCCATTGAGGAAAGCGGGGTTCATATAACGCCCGAGTTTCTGGTGCAGCCGTTCAATTTAATACGAACGGCGTGATGACTGAATTTTCAAAAACAACCGGAAAAAAACCATTTGATGTTATTTTCGCGTTAGAAGAACGACGAGCTCATTTGAGCGTATTGAAGAAACACAGAATGAATGCTAAAAGGGATCAGCCTAAGAAAGCTATTTATAAAAATACTGGTCCTGATAAAGATTACGGACCTCAAGCGGAAATACTGCGTCTGGACAAAGACACATATACGGCCGAATATGTAAGACTTGTCCATAAGCTGAAGGCGTTTCAACGGACACGTGAAGAACTCGAAAGAGGTACATTACTTCAGAGTGACAGTATGCTTTGGCAATCGGCGCGCCGAAAACTACTTACTGCATCTAATTTTGGTGCTGTTTGTCACATGAAGGTGCTGTGGCGTTGTCTAACGAATCGTTTATCCTAAAGAAATGGGTCACATTCCATCCATTCGATACGGCAAGGAAAACGAGGATGTTTGTCGACAAACTCTAAAGCAGTATCTGGGCTGCAATATTGAGCCATGTGGTTTATTTATAGATCCTGTGTTGGAAAATCAGCTTGCGCACGGCGATCGATGTTCGACCTGTTGTTGCCGGGTAGTGTGCTGCGCTCGGCTATCACGAAGATATCCGAGGCAGTGCTTCGCAGGCATGCTGCTTAAGCGAGAGGCTGTCTCTCGTGCTTAAATTCAGCATCGCACACCAGCTGTCTCGCTCGTTTGACTTCAGCGTCGTACAACGACGCTTTTGTAAAGGACGGCCATCTTAAGATTTTAGACTCTTCTGTGAAAACCCGCTTGGACAGCACATCCTTCTGCATATACCTCGGACTTTTTCTCTATCTCACCGGATCTACTCATCATTTTCGTGCTCACTAGGACTCAAATAAAAGATAAGAGTACACCTTCATAATTTATCTAAATTCAATGTTGGTAAGGCGAGTATATTTCGTCGGTGCATCCTCATAAAGTCTCACCGCGTGACATGCTCTGCAGCGCGTGCTGCACCACGTTTCACATAAAATCTTTCGCACTCAATTAATATAATTGCATGTGCTCTCACTCATTCTCTATACTTTCTCTTAACTAAACTTTCTGGGCATTTACTGGGGATATATATTTCTCATTTGTGCATCCTCCAAATTCTCATCTCGTGGCGTGCTCTGCAGCACTGGCTGCACCACGTTCTCCTCACAAAAATGACAGCACACAATGAATAATTATGTCCATTCCACAAACTTCACTGCTCAATTCACTTTTATTTATTATAATTTGCACTATTTTTTTCACTATTTTTTTTGTAGTGAAAGGAAAGAACGGAGAATAAACCGCTTTCTCTACATACATCTTTTAGTCCGGTTATTTTTCCCCTGCTTCGAGTGAATACTCATTCTTTTTCGATATATTTCAAATTTCATCTACCATCACTACCTGGAATTCTCAACATTTGGTCCTTTGAGTCGGATTTCGACTCGTGCGCAGGCAAGACCAGGGTTTGTCTACCTTTCGTACACATCTCTCGGCTCATCTCGGCGTAGGACTCTGCGAAGCCCACATCACAGTATCCTCATCGGCTCATCAGGACTCGTCAAGTAGTAAAGCAGTGGGGTAACGTAGAGCTTTGCAAAGCACCTGCGTTTCTTTTTTTGCATTTCTATCGTTCGGGGTACTCAGACCAGTAATGTCTGAGCGCAACTCATCAGACGCCGGGGTGGCGCCTGGTAGTTCTGAGGAGAAAAAGGCATTACCGGTGCCTGAGGCCAGCGGAGCTGCGAAGAAGAACCGTTCACCAGTTCGCCTGGCAACCGATCTGGTGTTGAAGGTCCAATCGCAGCAACGACGGATCGCGGCGCTGCATAACATCTTCGTGACGCTTGACGAGGGATCGGAATCCCTCTCCATGGCTTTGCTCGATACCTTGGTCGAGCAGATCAATGAGCTCCACAGCAACTTCCGTAAGGAATATATGCTGTTGGAGTCCTCTTGGCCTCCGACATACATGGAGCACGAGTATTTTGCGGACAACTCGCAAAATATCGAGGCCAAATTGGCTCTCAACGGCAAGATAGCCGCACGGGAGTCCATGGAGCGGTTGGCTCAACTTCGCCTTCCTACACCAGTGGCCACGCTGCCGGCATCCCAGACAAAGTTGCCAAATATTAAGCTGCCGACTTTCAAAGACGATTAGTCTGGATGGCCAGCGTTTCGTGACTTGTTCACGTGATTGGTCATTCACAATAACAGGTTAGCCGACGTCGAGCGGCTTATATATCTGCGCGGCTGCGTTTCCGACTCGGCGGCGAAGCTTATCTCGGGGTTCGCCCTCATAGGCGAATCATTCAATTTGGCATGGGAAACTCTCGCGTCTCGATATGAGAATAAGCGGCCGTCGATGCAGGAGTGTTTGGACGCGCTCTTTATCACTAAACCGATCTCAGGGGATGCGGCTTCGCTCTCATCCTTTGTCACGTCGATCTCCAAGGCCAACAAGGTTCTTTCTTCGCCGACAATAGAGGAAGAGCTTTGGGACTGCTTGCTGGTGAGGCTGCTGAGTGGGCAGCTAGACCAAACCACACGCGAGGCCTGGGAGACGACGTTGGGCCGCTCATCCGATTTCCCGACCTTTGCTAGGATCGAGGAGTTTGCTGAGAAGAAGATAAGAGCGCTGGTGATGGCGAAGGCCACTCCGAAACTTGGAACAAGCTCGCATCGAACGTCGTCGGCGAACCATTCTCCTGCAAAGGCCGGGACACAACGTGCATCTGTATATCACGCTGCAGGTAGCACAGACCGCGGCGCTCCGTCATCACGCACCAACGCGTTCGCGTACCCCTCCGACTTCTGTTGGACTCTTGGGCATTTTATTGTGATGTGTTCTGAGTTCCGTCAATCAACAGTAGCTGCACGGCGCATGACGGCGGAAAAGTCCCAGCTGTGTTACAACTGCCTGTGGCGGCATAACGTTACGTCATGCCGATCTACAAGAACGTGCAAGGAGTGTTCAGGGCGGCAACCCACCATGCTGCATCCTGCAGACATAATCAACACACTAGAGTGTTGACGCAATCGTCCTCTCATCGGTACAGCTCACACGGAAATGCTCAACAATACTAGCCACCGCACTCGCACACATTCACTCATCGGCATTGACTCATCAGGCACGCGTTCTCATTGATCCTGGATCCGAATTGACGTTCATTACGGAAGAGCTCTTCCGGAAACTCAACACACCACGCAAGCACTCATCAATTTCGATCACGGGGATCGGCGGAAGACACTCAACGCAGACACGTGGTTCGGTTCAACTCAACATGTGCTCCATCTACACCAAGGAGAAAGTCACGGTACTGGCTCAAATTCTCGATACTATTACAACTCATTTGCCATCATTCGAGTCTCCAGCTCGAACATGGTCTCATATAGTGAAGCTGAAGCTGGCGGATCCGGACTTTTTGACAGCACGATCGAATGACATCGTAATTGGAGCAGATGTTTATGGACAGGTTATTAAGCCTAACATTATCAAGGGCACACCATCATCGCCTATTGCACAATTATCAATATGGCTTATCATTGAAACAATTAAATCATGCCAACCTGAAGCACTCACTGTATATCATGCTGCCGTGCAGCACGATGATCACGAATTACGAGACGTGCTCACGAAATTCTGGGTTCAAGAAGAGTCACTAAAGACAAAGTTGATCAACACCAGAGAAGCAGGCTTGCGAGGATCATTTTCGCTACACGCATCAGCGTGATGTTACTACGGTACATTGTTCGGCTTCCTCTCACATCTTCGCCTGTAAATCGGGAAACTCATACTCAAAAGCACATCAGTGTCTGCAGCACATTATACAGAAAATCTCAAAGGATGCTGAATACGGTCTGCTCTACTCGCAATTCATGGACGAATACGAAATACTTGGTCATATGGTGAAGGCTTCAAGATCATCTTCAAGAGAAATACAATATTATCTGCCTCACTACGGTGTTCTCAGGCCAGACAGAGTCACCATCAAATTACAGGTGGTATTTAACGGCTCTAGCTCAACAGCATCTGGAAGTCTCTTAATGACATCATGCTCACTGGACCTAATCTGTTGCTCAATATTTCCGGCGTGCTCATTTCGATCCATTACCACAGACACATCTTTGCCGCTGACGTTACAAAAATGTATCGACAAATTTGGATACATCAAGAAGACTGGAATCTTTAACGAATTTTGTGGAAGGATGCTTAACTGAACCCAGTGCCATATCACTTAACAACCGTGACATATGGTACAAAGGCTGCTGCATTTTTGGCAGTCAGAACTCTCATACAGCTCACCGAAGATGAAGGTCATTGTTTTTCGCTTGCTGTGCCAGCTATCACGTTTGGCACATACGTGGATGATATCTTCGGAGGGGCGGATTTTACTCATCAACTCATTGAAATTGCTCAACAACTCAAGGACTTGTGCATGGCGGGCGGTTTTCTACTCGCCAAGTGGCACTGGTCGGACCTCGAGGTCCTTGCTAGTATTTCATCATCACCGTCAAGTTCAGCTATATCAATGGACGACTGCGAGATAAAAATTCTTGGTTTGACTTAGCTTCCTCATGAGTACAAGTTTCCATTCTCATCTCGGTTCAACTTAACTCAGGAAATTTTCACAAAACGCCTCGTTCTTTCCAAGGTGGCTCAACTCTTTGATCCATTTGGTTTCGTCTCACCGGTTGTGATCAGAACCAAAATAATTTTACAAGAGCTTTGGCTTCACAAGCTCAACTGGGATGATCCACTGCCATCCCAGGTCTCAACACAATGGATGGCAATCAGAGAAGATCTCACTTTACTGGCCAGAATCTCTTTTCCTCGGTGGTTCAACACATGGAGTGACTCAACAGTGGAATTGCATGGCTTCTCTGATGCATCTCAACTAGCCATGGCTGCAGTGATTTATATCACTGTTAACTCACCATCCACAAGAAAGGTGGCTTCACTTGTCTGCTCAAAAACACGCGTGGTACCACTCAAGAAGCTCACCATACCACGGCTTGAACTGACAGCTGCGCTGTTACTTCCAAATTTGTTGCATACGTTCAAACCACGCTCAAGGTCGGAATCTCATCAACTCACCTGTGGACGGACTCGTTGGTAACTCTCACGTGATTCAAAGCTCATCCAGCATGGTGGAAAGATTATGTCCGAAATAGAGTAGCTCAAATTCAGGAACTCACATCCAATGCTTAATGGCGTCACGTGTCAGGCACAAGCAATCCAGCGGATTGTGTCTCACAGGGTATCTCAACATCTCAACTGGCTTCTCATCAGCTGTGGTGGTCAGGTCCATCATGGATAGTGAAACCTGTTGATTTTTTATCAACAACATCTACTGCGCATGAAGATTTGAGCATTATGGAAGCCCGACGACGGAGGTAGCTCTCCTCGCTGCAATTCTGACGCCTGAGTATCATTGAGGTCTCATTAATCGGTACCCAACTAAGCTGTGTCGTCTCACCTCATTTTGTGTCAGGGTAGTGGCCAGAATGAGGAGGAGGCTAGAATCGGCTGGAACAGCTCCACTCACAGCATAAGAGATGACTGCAGCCAACGTCTTCTGGACGAAAGCAACGCAAGCGGTTTTTTTAAACACGAATTACAAGTACTGCAGTCAGGCTCTCTTCTGCCAACCTCTCATCCCTTCAGTCGATTTACAGCCGCCATCGACCAGGACGGTGTAATTAGAGTTAGAGGTCGTCTTGTTCAATCTGCACTGAAGTACGAAGGAAGGCAAGTGCAAGTGGCCACTCGCACGAATCACAGCGTTGCATCCAGGCGAAGCTGGCTGTTTTGCCCGTCTTACCTATCGATCAACTGCATGAAAATTAATCAGCAATCGTGGCTGATGGCGGTCGGAATTGTTGGAAAATCAGCTGACGCACGGCGATCGATAATCGTCGTGCGTCGACCTGTTGCTACTAGGTGATGTGCTGCGCTCGGCTGTCGCGAAGATAGCCGAGGCAACGCTTCGTAGGGCTACTTACTCAAGTGAGAGGCCGTCTCTTTCGCGTGACTTCAGCGTCTCACGATGACGCGTTCATACTACTCAGCTATCTTGAAGATTTTGACACCTTTCGTGAAAATAGCATAGACAGCTCCAACCACTGCTCTTACCTCAATCAGACTCAACCAAATCACCTCTCAGCTCAATCTACTCAACTCAGAAGTGGTCAACAGGACTCAAAATACTCGTCAAGAGTGCACCGTCACAATTTACATAAATTCAATAACGGTGTGGTGGGGAAGTCTCAATCGTGCATCCTCATAAGTCTCATCCCGTGGCATGCTTTGCAGCATGGGCTGCTTCACGTTTCACCTTACACATCTCGGCACGCAATTAACACAATATAATTGTATGTGCAGCTCATTAAATTCACTTCAAATTTATTAGTATATTTTATTTAAATGTTTTTTCTTGTAGTCAAATCGAGTGAAAGGTGGAATAAAGGCTACTTTCTCTACGAACATCTTTGGTCTGGTTGTTTCACACCTGTCGTGAGTGAAAACTCATCCCATTCCAATATATTTCATATTCAAGTATACCAAGGAATCCTCAACAAAGAGAAAAAGATTATTTCAACCAAGTAATAAAACATTGTTAATATTTGAGTTATGCAAAGAAAAAAAAAAGAGAGAGCAAGTACTCTAACCAAGCAAATAAATTTTGGTAAATATTACAAATTATAAGAAGAAACAGAATTTAAGAAAACGTACATAGCCACGTTCGATATTCGCCGTTATTTAATCATAAGTAATATTTAAGGAAAAAATCCGCTTCGCTTATTGTACTGTTGCAATGATAAAAGCGAAAAATTTCGAAGCAAAGATAATATAGAAGTAAAATCAAGAAACGCGTAAATAAATAAGTACGCGAAAAAAATATTAGAAAAAGAGAGAAAAATATAAATACCCATACATAAAAGGATGTATATACAATATATAATCACGTTACACCTACTGTTCGAATATATGAAGCAACAACATAATTTAGTTAAAGATCGGGAACATATAATATTCCTACAAAGCGTAGTACGACGAAGTCCGAAGAAATATACTCTCATATACACATATACTTAAAGTAGAAAAATATTTAATCAACACAGGAATAGCAATATGGACAAACAGTTGCCAATGAAGTATCCTTTCTCTATTAAAGGTAATATTTTTTTTGTCTGAGCAAATTCATCATCGAATGAACAAAACTAGTATCACATATCGATTAGACTTCTCCTAATAATCGTTTTAAGGGGGGAGGTGTTACGTTCTGACGTAACGTCGCATTTTTATCTTGATTTCATTTACGTTAAAGTTCTTTTGCGCTAGTTTTGCTCCAAAAAATAACTTTCAACATTTTTCTTTTATTTCAAATCTTACAAGAGGAAAAAAAGCGATTTTAACGACGGAAAGAGAGAGTGAAAACGGCAACGCCATTGCATCAAAGCTGCTGATATTTTTACACACAAAGAGAGTAGCAAAGTGGATGTACAGCTGTACCGACCGTCTCCCAGGTAAATTAGCCCCACTGGTCAATCGGCAAATTTTCAAAGCATGGGATCTACTGCGTCGACCCGTTATCGACTGCCATTTATGGATCTGTTATTCAGCGCAGCCTTACCCTCAATTCTCAACCAGGGATTCGGCTAGTCGCTGCTGGGGCGTTGTTGGGCAAAAGGGAGAGGTTGGTGTGGACGCTGCTGCGTGACCAAGCACCCTTTCTTCTCGCTTTTGCCTGAAATCTTCTGTCTCTCTCTCTCCCTCTTTACGAAGACGATGACATAATGCACAATTATTATCTGAGCGAAACAATTAACAAAAGTGGAGGAACTATTGATTTAAACGAACGATTTTTAACCACTAAAATGTTCACACGAATATTTTGTGTAAATTTTCACCAGCAAAATAACAATTATGCTTCCATATAGAAACTACCCACGGCTGTTACTCGAAGAAGATTACATTCCATATTGAATTAATGGTATTCCCAGTTATAATCGAGTAATAGAAGAAAGATCGGCATATAAGGATAATCTCCTTTTCTTCCGAGATTATGTTGATAAGTCTCTCGTAAAATATTGGAGTCTGTAGAAAAAATACCAATATATATTGTAACATAGTTGCACTCTCTAGTTTATTTTATTATTTCAAACGGCTGTAAGAGCTCATGGTATTATTTCCGAATGTATCGAGGTTTGCGGACACTAGGCCACCGAACCCGGAGAAGTGATAAAAACGAGCTACGCCACACCTCCGGAATTCCCTCGCTGCCGTAAACAGCAGGTCAGCGACCAGCTGGCCTCGCTTGGCGGCGAGGGAAAGGCGGTGAGCGCGGTAGCGGCGAGCCGCGGAAGTCGGAAATGCGTTAGATTTAAAATTACGATGGAAAAATAAGCAGAGGGGACTGTGGCAAGGGGAAGCCTATGAAAGGTTGGTGCGGGGAGAGAGGAGCTCTCTTAGCACTTATAACACAAGTGAAATAGTACAAGGCAATCAAAAAACGAAACATTCGGAAATTACGAGTTAATATAAAAGAGTTATCATTGATTATATTTTGTAAAAATTCGGGTTTTGGTAAATAAAGAAAAATCGAAGCAGTGAAAATTGGAGACAGCAGAAAAAGGAGCGACAGGCGAGTCATTTAAATAATATTTAAAAAATTCGCATCATTCGCATAAAAAAACTGCATAATCACCCCTAACTTTGGAGGGCGATTTCACCCCTTAGAAATGTTTTTCCGCCAATAAAAAATATGTGTCTTTTAGTTTTAGATGCTCTACAACATACGTGAGTTTTATCAAAATCAGAGGGGGACACCAAACTATGCTTCCTTGTTAGCGGGGATGGTGGGAGCCCCTCAATATAAGTAATATAAATTCATATTTTAGAAACTTCCACCTCACAAGGCAAATTGGCTAAAGTATACGATGCCACATCAACTTCTTATCAGAGGTGAGTCTTTTTCGCGTTACAATATATTCAATGCTGGATCTGTGTTACAGATAATGAATCTTACTAAAATTTGTTTTATTTTTCACTGTATGTTTGAAGATAACTTCTATGAAGCACTGTCCGTTTATTTTGTGACGGATGACGAACGTACAGCTTATTCCGGTTCAATGACAGCTTTACACTGGGACTATGAGGCATCACAAGAGGCGGTCAAGAATTAATGGCAAGCAGCTTATTTACGCTTTGTACTTCTTCATGCAATTGCTAGTCCCTGGTAAGTTGGATTTTTTGACTGTAATAAAAAATTGATCCGCAATTTAAAGTCAACCGAAAAGAAAAGCAATTGTCTTTCTATATTATCGCCTGGTTACATGTGTTCCTGGATTAGCCTATATAAAATATACATTAAAATATTGACTAGGTCTATAAATATGAAACCGGAATTTTTGTATAGAAAATACACGTTTATTGTATGAAAATGATAAAAAATATTTTATTCGAAGTATTGCCTATCGCTAGCTATACATTTTTCCCACCTGTCTGACAATTTGTGGATGCCACGCCAAAAAAACTGTTGCTCTTTTGAGGCAAACCAGTCATCGAACCATTTTCGTACATTTTCGTAAGAAGTAAAGCGCTGCTCAGCAAGTGCGTGTCCCATCAATGCAAATAAGTAGTAGTAATCGGACGGAGCCAAGTCTGGTGAGTAAGTCGCATGTGAAAGTATTTCCCAACTAAACGCCTCAATCGTTTCCTTGACCAGTTTTGCTGTGTGCGATGGTGCATTATCATGAAGCAAAATCACTTTGTGTTGCCTTTTTTGATATTCTGGTCGTTTTTCACGCAAAGCTTGATTCAAATCGATCATTTGTTGTGGGTAGCGTTCAGTATAAACGGTTTCGCCAGGTTTTAGCAGCTCATAATAGATCACATCCTTCTGATCCCACTAAACACAGAGTATTGTCTTCCGTCCATAGCGATTTGGCCTTGCAGTCGATGTCGATGGTTCGCCAGGAGTTACCCATGATCTTTTACGCTTAGGATTCTCAAAATATATCCACCTTCCATCACCAGTCACAATTCGATGGAGAAATGACTTTCTTTTGTACCTGGCGAGCAGCATTTCGCAAGTGGTTTTTCGGTTTTCCTGCTGTCTTTCTTTCAGTTCATGTGGAACCCATTTTCCCATCTTCTGGATCTTTCCCATGGCTTTCAAACGTATGGAGACGGCTTCTTGTGTCACATTTAATTGATCCGCGAGTTGATGTTGCGTTTGAGCGTCATCCTCATCCAACAATGCTTGCAATTCGCTGTCTTGAAACTTTTTCGGTGGTCTTCCACGTTCTTCGTTGATCACGTCAAAATCGCCACTTTTGAATTTTTTAAACCACTCTAAGTACTGTGATTTACCAAGAGCATGCTCACCGTAAGCTTCGACAAGCATTGGATGCGATTCTGCAGCAGTTTACTTCAATTGGTAACAGAAAATCAATGCTGTCCGCAAATCGTAGTTTCCAGGCACAAAATTCGACTTGTTCAACGCTATTACAAACTATGCTGTTGTATGAAACTTGTATTGTGGTGAGTTGAAAATCTTTGTTGGAGATGTCAACAAGAAAATGGTGCCAATGACGCGGATTGACGGTAACTACATTGACAGCGAGGGCCATCTATGGGTAAATTCCGGTTTCATATTTATAGACCTGGTGTAACGAGGATGCAAAATAGAACATTGAACGTTGCTTTCGCATTTTTTCCACTTTTGACAAAGTCACCTCTATGAGGAAGTATGTTAATAGATTTTGGAAAAGCTTTGGAAAATCGATTTAGAAGGTGTAAAATATGTTTAAAAATAAAGTAAAAAATGCACTGTCAATGTTCAATGACAAATAAAATTAAAACCCCGCTATCGATTCTTACCAAATTCAAAACCAAGTCCCCTTGTCCCCTAGTCAATTTGTACTTCAAATTTCGGTTTGGTAGGTCAACATTTACGAAAGTTTGAGAGAAAATAGAATTTTTTCGAAAAATTAATAAAACTCACAATTCCATACAATCTTAACTAGGTGATCGAATCTTGCCAAACTCGATATCGAATTACCTTGTCTTCTAGCCTATTCTTGTAGAAAGTTTTGCCTCGATAGCTCAGAATCTACGACAGTTTGAGAAATCACACCTTTTTTTAAAAAAATTCGAATAACCATAAAATGAGTCACCCGTTAACGATTTTGGTAAACATTGCGGCAAACCGACAGGGGTTATAGCCGTTCTCGGGATATAGCCATTTCCATGTTTTAATTTCATCACAAACACATACGCAAGGACTTTTTTTATAAATATGATTTCTCGACGTTTTGGAACCTTTGAACTACTCTGGCATTTAAATGTCAACAAAAAAAATTTCACGAAAACCAAGTCTTTCTCCAAGAGGAAGCAAAAAGAAAAACATTTCCATGTTTTAATCTCATCACAAACACATACTCACGGACTTTTTTTATAAATATGATTTCTCGACGTTTTGGAACCTTTAAACTACTCTGGCATTTAAATGTCGAAAAAAAAAATTTTCACGAGATCAAGTCTTTTTCCAAGAGGAAGCAAAAAGAAAAACATCCATCGCAGTATTATTGCTGGCAATTTGGTTTTAACAAAAAAAAAGCAAAGATTCTCCGCCTTAGGACTAGAGCATTATGTGGCACCGCTCAGCTCCTCGCGCGTCGCTACCAAAAGAGCCGAGAAAACTCTTGGAACAACGAGGCGACAATGCGGCAACAGAGCAGTGACAGCGCGGCAACAGCGCGGTTACAGCCATGCGAGGCAGCAAGTATGGAGATAAACCTCCATACTTACACAGATGTACTGCTTCTTTTTTTACTCTGCCGTGAGCGCCATACTAGCTTATCAATTTCGCACTCATAGGTGAAGCATGGAGGTTTCGCCTCCCTTTAACATGCACTAGTAATATTTGAAGCCATTGGTGACATTGTCAAAACTTAGTTTTACATATACCTCTGCTTGCTCGGAGCAGAAACTATGCTGTAACATACTTGTCGTCACATGACGTGCACACATGAGTGCACACAACTAACCACCGCTACCGCGCATCACTCACACCAGGTAGGCCAGTACGTCAGGGGCCAAGTACCGTTACTTTGTCCAGAAGAGCCCGGCTAAGGAAGCGCTATGTAAGACCGGATGGAGATTGAAAAACTGACGATAAGTCAAACGACGAATTTTAAAAAGGACCAAGGCTATCGTTGCGCTACAGGATATGGGCTAAAGGACCGTCACTAAATGTAGTAATACTAAAAATACAGGGTGAAAAGAGGGGATACCACTATAAAACAGCAGGAAATTTGGGGATCGAGAAACACTTTTGTTCGCAGATCCCGCCGACGCAGAAGCCCTGCTACCAAGAAGGATGACCAGATGAGCCATCGATAGCATGCAGCTACTCTGGTATACAGGGAACCAGTCTGTGACGTCAGACCCCAAACTAGACGTCTATCAGCTGTGCCTTTGCTGTGTCCAGCCAGAGAGCATCGCAGTCACAACAACAACAAGGAAGACTCGTACCGATAGCTAAGGATAGACAATCCGGCACAATAGTAGAATCGACGAAATAGAGGGAATACCGCAGATCGAGTATTTTTTAATTACCAACTAGATATATGGTACACTACACTAGCGTAGGTATATAGAATTATAGGTAGCAGAGATAATTTGCGGCATCCGGACCCGGGGAAAATATTCCGAATGATAAAAATAACAATAAACACAGCCCTGATATGTATTACCTTGGCGAATGCACTCCATGTTTATGACACTGACGCTGGACTACAGGGACTGGAGTCAGGTGTGCGAGTGGCAAGGCCGTCACGGGGATCTTAGGCGGGGCTCCACTCTTACCACGGGGTCTCGTGACGTAGACGTAAGACCAATATTGATTTGTAACCGAAAGATCACAGTCCAGTAACCACTCAACGGGCGCGCACCGGCAACTTATCGACGGATGAGCTAGGCGCGCAAGCTACTATACGTTACCCAGGGATACGGCAGTTTATACGAAACCATTATACTGACAAATCTACTCGGAAGCGAATCATGTTACATCGCATATTTAAGATCTTTCTCTTTTTGCGTACACGATTATATAGGCATGTAAAAGCCCGGTAAGATCTATTTGTAAGGCGCGTGGTAGCCAACAATTCCTGAAACGGGTGTCAAAGTAAGAACGATTAAATTCAATATTTATTTTTCTTGTATCGCAATAATCACCATTATGCCTTTTTGAATAAACCCTACCCTATTATTGAGGCCTACATAAATTTCCTCCCTGCTCGAGTCCGAACTAAACCTCTTCAGGGTAATAAAAATTAAATGTTAATAGGAAATACCGTAACAGTGTACGGCGGAGCATAGTTCCCGAACGTGACACTGGCGACGTTGAAAGACGGACCTGGCAATATGGTAGCCCATTCAAATGTACCGACAATAAGTGTAAAAGAAAACATTTTTACGGCGTTACTATTGCTCGAAAAAAGCCGTCTTGGTAAATTCATTCTTTCTCATCCGACTTTCGAATCCGGTAGAGAAATATAGAGATTTCAAGTACAATCAAGTTCCCTAGTCATGACAAATAATCTACGCTCCTTACTATAAATCATGAATTTCATTTCGCATTTCTTTTCAACAAAGTTATGTGTAATGAATTTGATATATTTACTATACCCTGCCGACCCGGTCACATGGATCGGAGGGATATAACTCGGTGCAGAGCCAATGATACTTGGGAGTTGGAAGATCAATCAGAGTGACCAGGACCCATCATGTACCATGGTCTGTCACTGTAATTCTAACATCCTGCCATACCGACAACTATCACTTTTCGCTGGATACTTGGACACACTTGCCATAAGCGGTGCTAGCTATGATGTGTATTTTTTTCACGAGAGGCGCTACCCTCGATTCTGAGTTGGTCACGTGTGGTCGATGACTTCTAAGGGTCTCTATGGGATGACTCTTAATACATTTTTTACTTTATTTTCAAACGTATTTTCTATCTTCTAGATCGATTTTCCATAGCTTTTCCAAAATTGATCAACATACTTCCTCATAGAGACGACTTTATCAAAGGTGGAAAAAATGCAGAAGCAACGTGCAAGGTTCTAGTTTGTATCCTCGTTTTACATATTATAATGTATATTTCATATAGGCTCATCCAGGAACGTCCAGGAACATGTAACACGGCGATAATAAAGAGAGTGAATTGCTTTTATTTTTTATTGACTTTAAATTGCGAATGAATTTTTTATTACAGTCAAAAAAGCTACCTTACCAGCGGCTAGCAATTGCATAAAGAAGTACAAAGCGTAAATAAACTGCTTGCCATTAATTCTTGACCGCCTCTTGTGATGCCTCATAGTCCCGGTGTAAAGCTATCATTAAACCGGAATAAGCTGTACGTTCGTCATCCGTCACAAAATAAACGGACAGTGCTTCATAGAAGTCTTCAAACATACAGTGAAAAATAAAACAAATTTTGGTAAGATTTATTATATGTGACATAGATCCAGCATTGAATATATTAAAACACAAAAAAGACCCACCGTTCATAAGAAGTTGACGTGACATCGCATAATTTTGTCAATGTGGTTTGTGGGGTAGAAGTTATTCAGTATGAATTTATATTATTTATATTGATAGGCCCTCCATCAACACCGCTAAGTCTACGATTTATAGCGGCCCTCTCTTATACCATATATTTATATGTACAGGGTGCGCCATCTTTTATGTCGGCATGTAAACATTGAATAGCTTCGACATTTATCAACCGATTAACTTAAGTAGACATGTTTTTCAAACGTCAATTCAGTACAATTTTAACCACGAATCGCTTCACACCGAAACAACGCGCCGAAATAGTGACGCTGTACATTGACAATAGTCGTTCAGTTGTGTTAACTCAACGTGCATATTGTTGAGGCCTATTTCACACCCTCTGGCGCCGTTAACAAGCACAATTGCCACATTTCGGGAACGGAGAATCCACACTAGATCCATAAAACACCATTGCATGACCAAAAAGTGACCGTTTGGGCCGGTGTGTACGCCAAAACCGTCATTGGGCCATTTTTATTCAGAGAAGGCGAAACAGTCGATGGGAATCGATATGGGTGTACGTTGGCTCATTATGTCTGCCCACAAATGTGTGAAATAGGTCTGGACGATTACTGGTTTCAACAAGACGATGCGCCATACCACACTCCAAATCAAACAATGCAGTTTCTGCAACGAAAATTACCTGAACGTGTGATGTCAAAAAATGGCGACATTGACTGGCTACCCAGATCACCAGATTTGACCCCAAAGTGATGGAAAACGCAGCAAACAGGGCACATTTTGCTTTGGCTAATAAAGGCGGCCACTTGATTGATGTTGTATTCAAAATCTAGTCGAAATAAATTGTAAAAGACCAAATTAAATAAAAATACCTCGTACATGGAAATCGGTTGTTTTTTTTAAAGTTAATCAATGTTTACATACCGACATAAAAGATGGCGCACCCTGTATATGGTAGGTATATGATGCATGTAGCTCGCGCGATAATTCAACGCATGTTAAATAAGTTGAGAGATCGATCAAGCCCGAATTCCAAAATGGAATTCGGGACTCGCTCAAAACCTCGATCTCATTTTATGATCCGTGGCTCGCGCGACAATTCAACGCGTTACATGTTTTCAGTCAGAGATCGATCACGTTCGGATCTTAAAATGGAACTTGCTAAAGACCTCATACTGTCCTGCAATATGTTAGCGTCGATATGCTGCCGCTGCTTTGGATGATAAAAGGTTAAACTAAGCGATATGATAGAAGAAAAACATGGTTCCATTTCTTTTTAAAGGTAAAGTAGTTCAACCCTGACACACTTCAATTTCATAAAAATCGTATCTTTCCATACCTTCATACGTTTCGCGTTTCGCAATAGCTTCTAGTATGTATGGAGGATTTCTTATCGGCATAGATCTTACATGTCTCGGATTGACAATTTCTGGAATCAAGAAGAAGAGCGTTCGGAATCAGGGTCCCTGATAAATATAAGCTCCAATAATAGCTCTTTCTTTGTCGCACTACCGAGCAACAGTAGTATGCAGTATTCTCGGGATAATACGATGACAAAATTAATTACAAAGCTACTACGTTAAATACGTTCTCATGGTGAATGATGTGTTTCTCTTGTGGAAATAGCTTGTCCGATGACTCTTTTACATGTTCGCACTGTAGGAAATCTCGTATCTCTTGAGGATAGTGATTATTAAGAGTGATAAATCTAAGCGACAAATAATTTTAACCAAATTTTTTGATGGAAAATTTCTGGCAGTTCGCAACCCGGTTAGAGTCAGCGCCACCTTAGATCCCTGTGTTATCGATCTCAGAAAGATCTCTAACAATCGAATCATTAATTATTTTTGTCAGCTCTGATTGCCTCACTCATTCATTAAGAATTAATGAGGCAACCAGACCTGACGATTTTTTTACTTCTAAAGAAATCGTGAAAAAATATTGCCACAGCCCGGGTTCGAACCGGGAACTCCAGAATTCTAGCCTGGTACGTTACCAATTACGCCACCGCGGCTCTAGCAACATCAATTCACGATCTCTATTTTTAATGTCAAATAATACACCTTTGTTGCAGATTAATTAATTAATCCTTTATTGTATGCGGTCATATGTGTCTTAAGAGTGATAAATCTAAGCGACAAATAATTTTGACCAAATTTTTTGATGGAAAATTTCTGGCAGTTCGCAACCCGGTTAGAGTCAGCGCCACCTTAGATCCCTGTGTTATCGATCTCAGAAAGATCTCTAACAATCGAATCATTAATTATTTTTGTCAGCTCTGATTGCCTCACTCATTCATTAAGAATTAACGAGGCAACCAGACCTGACGATTTTTTTACTTCTAAAGAAATCGTGAAAAAATATTGCCACAGCCCGGGTTCGAACCGGGAACTCCAGAATTCTAGCCTGGTACGTTACCGATTACGCCACCGCGGCTCTAGCAACATCAATTCACGATCTCTATTTTTAATGTCAAATAATACACCTTTGTTGCAGATTAATTAATTAATCCTTTATTGTATGCGGTCATATGTTTCTTAAGAGTGATAAATCTAAGCGACAAATAATTTTGACCAAATTTTTTGATGGAAAATTTCTGGCAGTTCGCAACCCGGTTAGAGTCAGCGCCACCTTAGATCCCTGTGTTATCGATCTCAGAAAGATCTCTAACAATCGAATCATTAATTATTTTTGTCAGCTCTGATTGCCTCACTCATTCATTAAGAATGAATGAGGCAACCAGACCTGACGATTTTTTTACTTCTAAAGTAAAGTTTTACTTTAGAAAGTAAGTAAAGTTTTACTTCAGAAAGTAAGTAAAGTTTTACTTTAGAAAGTAAGTAAAGTTTTACTTTAGAAGTAAAAAAATCGTCAGGTCTGGTTGCCTTATTAATTCTTAATGAATGAGTGAGGCAATCAGATCTGACAAAAATAATTAATGATTCGATTGTTAGAGATCTTTCTGAGATCGATAACACAGGGATCTAAGGTGGCGCTGACTCTAACCGGGTTGCGAACTGCCAGAAATTTACCATCAAAAAATTTGGTTAAAATTATTTGTCGCTTAGATTTATCACTCTTAAGAAACATATGACCGCATACAATAAAGGATTAATTAATTAATCTGCAACAAAGGTGTATTATTTGACATTAAAAATAGAGATCGTGAATTGATGTTGCTAGAGCCGCGGTGGCGTAATTGGTAACGTACCAGGCTAGAATTCTGGAGTTCCCGGTTCGAACCCGGGCTGTGGCAATATTTTTTCACGATTTCTTTAGAAGTAAAAAAATCGTCAGGTCTGGTTGCCTCATTAATTCTTAATGAATGAGTGAGGCAATCAGAGCTGACAAAAATAATTAATAATTCGATTGTTAGAGATCTTTCTGAGATTGATAACACAGGGATCTAAGGTGGCGCTGACTCTAACCAGGTTGCGAACTGCCAGAAATTTTCCATCAAAAAATTTGGTCGAAATTATTTGTCGCTTAGATTTATCACTCTTGAGAAACATATGACCGCATACAATAAAGGATTAATTAATTAATCTGCAACAAAGGTGTATTATTTGACATTAAAAATAGAGATCGTGAATTGATGTTGCTAGAGCCGCGGTGGCGTAATTGGTAACGTACCAGGCTAGAATTCTGGAGTTCCCGGTTCGAACCCGGGCTGTGGCAATATTTTTTCACGATTTCTTTAGAAGTAAAAAAATCGTCAGGTCTGGTTGCCTCATTAATTCTTAATGAATGAGTGAGGCAATCAGAGCTGACAAAAATAATTAATGATTCGATTGTTAGAGATCTTTCTGAGATCGATAACACAGGGATCTAAGGTGGCGCTGACTCTAACCGGGTTGCGAACTGCCAGAAATTTTCCATCAAAAAATTTGGTCGAAATTATTTGTCGCTTAGATTTATCACTCTTAAAAAACATATGACCGCATACAATAAAGGATTAATTAATAAATCTGCAACAAAGGGATAGTGATTATTATTTATTGGTTTAAATCTTTTACCACAGAGACACGTAGATAGAGACTAAGTTCCATCTGGTGTATATTGTAACGTACTGGCTATCTTATACCGCGCGGGGCACACACTAAGTCACCGCTACCGCGCGTTACACACACCAAGTAGACCGGCCTATACTCGGCAACTCATGACGCTCGGTACACACACAATAAAGCAGTCTCTGTCTCTCTCTCTGGTAGCCAAGGATAGAGCGAGCCAATGGACTATGCTCCCAATACAAAATTAATAGACCCCACATATTAAAATACCGGACATAAATATCAAGATATTAGAGACCTATAAAACACGATAGCGTAGAGAAATAATTTAAATATAACTCAGGGAAAATACAAAAAGGCGATAACTCAACAGGGTACGGCCCTGATATATCGAATAGTTACGCATGCACCTAAAAGTGCATCCCACTGACGCCGGATCGCAGCGGCGGTCAGGTGGACGAGCGAGTCGGCCTTCAAAGAGTACCAGGAGGGAACTCTACTCCCACCAACGGTCCGGTAACGTAAGAGGCGGGTATCGACTGACTTAGTAAAGATCCGAAGCGAATCCAAATTCTAGAAGCAGCTGCCGGCCACTTACCAACGGTACGCGTGCTAAACATTTTACCTAGTGAACGCGGCGGGTAAAAGGTTTATTGACCGACGTTTATATAAATTATCAACGTTTATCTCTTCAATCTGAATTAAACCAACATTTATCTTTCCATTATAAAAAATATTGTCGATCAACGCTCATCTTTTCAATATGGAGCAATTTCTACATTACAAATCATATTATGTATGAATCATATTATAGAGCTTTCATCTTTGCATTCTAAGATTATCACATTATCCAGCGGACACGATTATAAATGCACTCAAGAGCCGGGGAATAATTTTTTTTGTAAGGCGCGTGGTAGCCATAATACCAAGAAGAAGGGTTCGATAATTAGATTTTATATGAATTTTTTTATTTGGATGTATCACATAATTTCTACTCTGTTTTTCTGAATCAACCCTACTTTTACCTATTACAAAAGCCTGAATTACGTTCCTCCCTGCTCGGGTCCGAACAAAACCCTTTCAGGGTAATGCTAACGATTAATACCATTACAATATCGCTCTATAGACGCACTTTTGGAGAGTATAACTAAGCTACCTCATGTGGCCGATCATCTGCGCTTTAAATCGCTTCCGAGCGGTCAGGTCAAAGTGGCGCGCGTATCCGACGATCTACGATACCACGACTTTCGCGTATCGCTCGCTATCGCAAGGCTACCCGGATTCGAGGAAGATACCTATAGGTCTGTAATGATAGAACTGCATTGCGAATACACGGGATCGAAGTCTGCATCTCTCACCGGTGCTATATCAGGCAGCATATTTATATACACTAATATATGCTAGAGCTATGGTATAGTCGATGTACAAACCCCCTTCTTACGGTTCGTCCCGACTTTCAGTACGGTTACATAAAAATTAATTCGTTTTCGGCGTCGCGATATATACCTTCTTTGTGCAACAATTTATATACTATCGAGATCGATATAAGAGCCGAGTTTAAATATCCCATACCAATCGAACAGGGAACGTTGACCGTGACACTACATTTCAAAAGCTCTCACGATTGATTACGTCACTATGGATGATATTGATAGCGTGCAGCACGGATGGGGTCGTCATGGTTACGGCGGAATTAGCTATGTTCATATCGGAACGCCTAATCAACGAGGACACGGTAGTTTTCTCTGGGGCCTGTTCCAACGAGTATTGTCACTTTTAAAGAAGGGTGCTAAAGCAGTTGGAAAAAAGGCATTGCGTGCCGGTGTAAACGTAGTCGGTTATATACTCAATAGAAATATAACTGCGTAAGATGCTATTCGCGAGAGAGCGCGCGAATCCGGCAGTAATCTCAAACGCAAGGCCTCTGAAAAAATTTACACTCTCGTGCAGGGGTCCGGTTATAAAAAGCACAATATTTCGCGAACTGCTTATTCACTGAGAAGCGTAATAAAGAGAAAAGTAATAAAGAAGAAGAAGAATAATAATTATAACAATAAGAAGAAGAAGACTCGTCAACGAACGGTTGCAGATATTTTTGGATAGCTGAAACAAGATGGCTTTTCTACATGCACACTCGTGCGAATGCCTTAAATCGGAACTTGAATTATTTTCATTCCCACCGACGCAAACAACTATTGAAGGCTTCAATTGGATGTATAAACCAATATCTTCCCTAACAGATGATTCATGTATTAAATTCCTGGGCAGGGTGATGAGTATATCGATCCCGCGCATACTATGCTTACAAGGGGAGGTACCCTTGTTATGTTTTTATGATCAGTACCACCCTAGTTCTTGTAGTTGTGATAACCAATGAAAAGTTAATAAAAAGATTGGTTATTCTTTTAAACTCGTCTATTCATTTGTCACAATTCTTTCCCTACCTTTCAACCAAAAAATAAATAAGTAAAAAAAGCTGCTCGTTTTTCCTTATAACACCAAAATGATCCACAATAAAAAATATTTATTCATTCCTTTACGGAAATATTAATATAATCGCATAGTAGTTGCCGTAGAAATGATTTAATAATAATAACAATAATAATAATTATAAAAGTCCGCGCTGGGATTCGATCCGGCGATCCAGCGCTTACGAAGCGGACACGTTGCCGACTACGTTACGCGCTCTTGTTGAATATGATTTAACGCAGAGAGTATATAGAGAGTATATGAACGCTCGAAATTTTAAATATTTTATATCTCGAAAACGTCTGAGTATTGCATCCTAATACTTGCACCTATTGCACCCCTGGGTGCGACCTACCTGTAAAAAAAATTTGATCCAAATCGGTGTTTCACTTACCTGGAGGTCCCCTTGTTAGCCTAACACTGAAAATAACATTTCTTTCTACGGAAATTTTTACGGATGCAGCGTCCAGCGCAACACTAAACCTGTAACAATCTCTTGCATTCTATGTTTAATCAGGTGGCTCTATACTTGAATCAAAAACTAGTTTCACATCCAAATAATGCCTACGCTTTTCGAGTAAACATAGAAACACTTTTGAATTACGGTCGAGCTGCCAACAATTCACATCTCACGAGCGTTTCTTAGTACGACGATATCTCCGGAAAAATTGATGATATAATATCGGGAAATGCAGGTCTTGTAAACAGAAAACAATTTTTTAATGTCAGAATAACTGTCGACTCTCTCGGCCATCTGCATTGCGATATATTCAATCAGGAGCGGTTCCTATTAAGCAGTGTCGAGATGCATCTATGGCTGGTGTGGTTTAGAGATTCATTTTGTCTTGTGGAAAATACAAAGAATGGCCAATGCAGTTTAAAGATTCTCCAGGTATCGCTTCTCGTTCGTAGAACAAAAATAGGTCCTGGTGTGCTGCCTTCGCATGCTAGAATTCTGGCGAAATCTACGGCAAAATATCCTCTTACGAGAGTCGAGGTAAAGACCGTTTCAATGCACTCTGGTGTTTGTGCAGAAACGTTTGTTAATATCCTACTAGGTCAATTGCCGAAGATTATAATTATTGGTCTTGTCGATAACAAAGCGTTTAACAGCGACTTCAGTATGAATCCATTCAATTAAAAAAATTACAAGATAAATTATCTCTCGTTGTATTTATATGGTGCTCAAATACCTTCTAAGCCGTTACAACCGAATTTCACGAAATATTATCTGTATGTGGATGCTTTTCAAACGATGTTTTCGGGAACTGGAATATATTTCTTGAACGATGGTAATTCGATCTATCGCGATAATTATCGCGCACCTGGCTCTAGCAGCATCCTAAGCATTCACTTTATCTTTGGCATCCTACGCGCAAACATTAAACAGCAATATGTATCCCCGATACGGCAAGGAGATTTTGAGCGTTTTGGTGACGAGTGTTTTTGGTGGAGAGCGTAATGAGGCATGCGTGCGTGTATGTCCATGCTAATCAATGTATGTTAAAGTGCTAGTGTGCGTGTGCGTGTGCGTGTGCAAGAGAAATTCTCACAGTCATCACCCTTGATTAGAGAGCCGTCGTAGCAGTCGCCAGCAGCGCAAGGGTTAGTTAAAAATTTTATTTTAAGTATGTGGCCGACTTTGCTCCATCTTGCTCTTTTCTCTACTCTTCCTTGTTCACCAGAGTACCCACACCAACCTACTTTACCATCTCCACGTTACCAACACTGTTTAAGCAGAGTGAGTAGCGCGGCGGTGGAAAAGTGGGGTGGTGGGTGTAACCGCATGGTGGGGGAAGGAGTGGAGATAGGAGCAAGGTCGGCCACATACTACTTAGCGGATTAATTGCAGTTATTAATTAAACTTTATTTCTCTTTTCATTTCTTTTCTTTAACGTTTAATTTGTTTCGTGGAGCCGAGCACCCTCCTTAATTGTAGGAATCGGTCACAATATATATTGGTGGTAGAAAAATGTGAGGATTGCTATCGGCAGAAATGAAAATATCGAAATCGAAGCGCAAGGGGTGTGAAAAAATATCGATTTATATCCGTTAGCTAAGCATATTTCTGGTCAAAACGGGATAGTAACAGCAATATTCCTATCGGAAGAATCGGGGGTGCAGGACTCGAGTTAATAGCTTTAAAGAGACACGGTTACTTGCTAGATTTCGCCATATATGTGTGATGAGACGGAGAAAGTGTGCTTGGCGCGAGCAACTGCTCTGTCTTTTGATAAAATATATTTTTAATGAGTTGACATTTTTAGTTAAAATTGTTTTACTATTCATTTATTATTTTCTTTAGGGAATTAAATAAAAATTATTTT
This sequence comes from Cylloceria caligata, assembly GCA_963942595.1. Taxonomy (NCBI): domain Eukaryota; kingdom Metazoa; phylum Arthropoda; class Insecta; order Hymenoptera; family Ichneumonidae; genus Cylloceria; species Cylloceria caligata. Next base: position 32,871,233 of record OZ012709.1, read on the forward strand.
ATATAAATAAAAATTTTAAGTTACAATGATTTCATTATTATCTTATCCTCATCTCCAATAAATTAAATTACAAATATTTAACATATATTGTATACAAATTTTTGGTTAAAACTATTTTACTATTAATTTACTATTTTCTCCAGTAAATTTAGTTCGAAATATTTTTAATAAAATTAAATTTTAAGTTTACATTTTTTTACTATTAATTTAATATCTTTTCCAGTAAATTTGAATAGAATTATTTCAAATAAGTTGAAATTTTAAGTTCAAATTATTTTACTACCGATTTATTATTATATCATCTCCAATAATGAAATTCGTAATATTTTGAAGAAAAAAAAATTTCAAGTTGAAACTTCTTCACTATTATGAATGAATGATATTTGGTTTTGACCGGACGCTCAGTCCTATTGAACCATTGTGCCCGAGCCTATGAGGAGAGGACCGTGTTATCGAGGATCGGGGAGCAGGCCAGCCTCCCTTCCGAAGCAGGGAAGCCTGCCAACCCCCATAGTCTCTAATACGAATTTTTCTAGCGCTCGGGATCCGACGGGATCAAGTCTGACGCTCCCTAGTTCCTTGCACCTCTAATTCCGGACATGAGCCCCGAGGACATCCTTTCTGACGCCCTCTATTCATCTGCACCACAATTGAGGACAGGGGCCCCAAGGATCATTTCCGATCCCTTCTAGTTCCCTGAATCGCAATTGAAGACTGGGGCCCTAAGGACATCATTTCTGATGCCCTCTAGTCCCGTGCACCACATTACTTCAGGAAAAAAAATGGTCCACCACCGCAGAGCCTGCATGTGGTGATAAGGCTAGTTACAATGGGGAGTCGCCTGGCACTCCAAGGGTCTCGTTTTACGGTACTATGACCCAAGTGCTATCCAGCTGTTAGCACGATAGCTCCCACCTTGGCTTGGGGAGTTGGTCAGCGACAGGGCATTTGTCCCCCTTACCCGGATTTTTAGGACAGATGGATTCCTTATAGCACCCGTTAACCAAGGTTTTCCACTGACCTTCTGCGCCCACGGCTGCGGTCACCGTACGGCACCCCAGGCCAGGGGAGTCGCTTAGCTGCCCGGCTATTCCTCTATCTGCCACCCGAGGACGCGCCCGGTTGGGTCTCAGCCATGTCACTGCACCTCTGAACGAGGTTGAAGACCGGGGATATATATTATAATTAACGATATATCTAAATTACATTTAACTAATTATTTAATAATAATAATATATTAATATATAATTAATAATTAATATATTATAAATTTATTACTAATCATCATTAATATCTATATATAAACTACTGAAAAATACATGTATAATTGCTTTATTTAACTTAAGAATAAATTTATAAATATTACAAGTTTAACAATAATAAAATATATTCATATAAAATATTATAAATATCTATATATTGTAACGGAACGCAATCAGAGCGATCCGCTACGATTAAAAAGAGATCAACCTCCACAATAAAAATAAAATATGCCAAATTACCAGGAAATATAAAATTACACAAACAAGAATAAAACTAAGAAATTATATTAAAACATAACCGACAAGATTTCCATCAATAAAAATCACTGTTTGATGAAGCTGTGTGTAAATTATATCCAGCTCGAAGAACCAAAAAAAAAATGTATCATAATGCTAAAGGTGAAACATGTATAAGTGCTAATAAATCAATTGAGTATATTCGGTGGTCGACGGACCGATAAAACTAGAGTAAATGAAATTTGAGCTCATAGTAACTCGACCGACTAAGAAATGAAGAAAGAAATGTACTGAACTAACGAGCTTCTCACAAAATATGTTTGAGCTTCACGATGTAAGTGATTTTCTCGGTTGAGTAACCAGAGAACAGAACGAATGAATTGTATGTGAGCACGTAATACGTCGAGTTGACAGGTGAGACTGGCCGGATATTGAGGATCCTGGTATAATATAAAATTAATCTTTATTCATTGTGTATAAAAAATAGTGAAAAGAAATAGAGAGGGGGGAGCGTTTGAGCGAGGTAGACGCACCGTTTCGTAAGCGGAGTTTTCTTTTAGTAAATTGCGTGCAAGTGTGCATCTCCGGGTACAAAAACCATACGTAAAGATAGAGGACAGCGCGAAGCTTTGCTGAAAGTGTTGGCCTACAGCGGGGTGACACAATTGTCGTGTTCGGTGGCCTTTTACGTGGAAAGGGCGAGTCTTTGAAAAGTGAGGTTGGAAAAGATTCAGCATGGTGGCGGGCGGAAATTCGCAAGACCAAGGCGCGGGACGGAATTTCGTGAAAGGGCCGACAGAGGGCGACGGCGCCTTAGACCCACAGAAGAGTGAGAAAAAATCTCGAGGCCGCCCAAAGAAGGTCCCGACCGATAAATCAGAGCACCAAAAAATCGACATGTACTTGCTTAAAGGAACGGAAAGCCACTGCCCAACCCATTCAAGGGGGGAGGCCGTGTCAACCGTTCGCCAACGAGCGACGCGACGAAGCCGACACAGGGCAACGAAAAAAGCCTAACCAAAAACAAGAAAAAGGTGGACAATAGCGAAGACGAAGAAGGCGTTCAAGAGTTCAGCCAAGAACTAACGGGAAAAATGGCGGGGGGAACAAGCGAAGCTGATGAGACGCCTAATCTGAATAGTGTCAATGCAGTGGCCGCCCATACATCTGAGGTACAAGTGACGTCAGTGATAGCAAAGGTAGTAGGGGCCGAGTACAGCGGTTATGACGAGCGAGAAGATGACTCGGGAATAGACGACGAGGGAGCCGGCAACGGCGCGAGAAGTGCAGAAACGGAAGAAAAAGAGGGGGTCAAAGTAGTGAAACAGTTAATCATGCACGCTGAGGAGAGGATGAAGAAAATGTGGAAAACAGAAGTGCACAGAATAGTGAAGGCTCTTGTAGCAGAAGCCGAAGACGAAAAAATACTCAGAGCTAACAAGAAAGTAGCGCACGAGGATGAATGTGAGTGGTACGAGGGGCAAATGCAAGGCCTCATAGGGCAAATCCAATGCCTCGAAGGCGACATTACACAGCTAGTGAAGGATAAAGAAAAGCTGAAAGGAAAACTAAAAGAGAAAGATGAACTCTTGCAAAAGGAAAAAGAAGAGAGGACGACGGCCTTTGCGTCAGTAGTGACAGGGGAAACAGATAGCACTATTAGCGAAGAGGGGCAATCAGATTGCAATAATAACGGCTGGGAAGTAAAACAGACGAAAAAAGTAAATATACGGAACAACAGCAAGAGAGGAAACAACAGGAGGGAGGAACAGCAAGAATCGGAATGACATGGGGAGAAGCGAAACTCTAGCCAAGAAGTGCTACGCGAACACGCAAAGCCTTCTGCAATGCCGGCAGCAGAATGGGACTTCGAAAGAGAAGAGACAAGGATAAGAAGAAATAATATCGTTGTCACAGGCGTAAAAGCAGTTGGTAGAGGCGTCCGAAACGAAATCACACATATAATAAAAGAGAGATTGGGGATTGACCCGAGGATTAGAAAACTGCAATTGCTCAGCGGGGGTACAGTGGCATCGACCGGAAACATAAACATAAAGAAGGCGATAATGTCGCGAACAGCGGAATTGAAAGGCTTAATAATCTGGATCCGAGACGACTACACACCGAGGGAGAGGGAAATACAAGAGTGGATAGAAGAAGAAACGAAAAAGGCAAGAAGAGCGAACCAAATAGTTAGGGTAGGCTATCAGAAAATGTGTGTGAATGGTGTGTGGTGGCGGTGGAATGAGTTGAAGGGCGAACTAGAAATAAGAAACTATTTTTTTCGTAGATAAATATGTAAGAACGTGGAAAACAGTGACGTGGAACTGTGCGGGAATAAATAACGTATGGAAAGCGTGGGAGTTCTTAGAAACCTGTGATATTATTATAATTCAAGAGTCGTGGATAAAGAAAGAGAACAAATCGAGAATATTAAGTAAACTTAATAAGCAATTTCGGTGGTGGACAAAAGCGGCGACGAGACAATGAGCAAAAGGTAGAGCAAAGGGGGGGCACCTTGTGGGAATTCGCAAAAACGCGGGAACCAACTGGAGCGTGGATGAATGGGATTTTGGACTAATAATTAAAACAAGAAGAATGATCGACGAAAGAGAGATATGGATGATAACAGCGTATAACAATGTTGGTATGAGAGTGATTGGAAAAAAGCTTAAAGAGTGCGTGGATGATGGAGTGAATGTGGGAGCGAGTGTAATGATAGTCGGGGATCTCAATGCAAGAATCGGCAAAGACCAAGCACTTGTAGAAAACGATGGAGGGGGGGGGGGGATCTAGAAACTCCGAAGATGAAATGATTAACCCCGAGGGTCGTTATTCACTCCGTATATGCGAGGACCTCGGTTTAACGGTGTTAAACGGCAGATGTAAGGGGGACGAATCGGGAAAAATAACATATATCGGAGCAGGCGGCAGCTCGGTCCTCGATCTCATAATTCTGATGGAGAATGACGAAGATATCGTTAATAGCCTGGAAATAGTACCAAGAATCGAGTCAGACCACTTGCCCGTTGTGTTTAACATAATAGAAAGCTGGGGGAAAGAAACTATTGGGAAAATAGACACCAGTAAAAGAAAGAAAAGAGAAAAGTTAATTTGGAACAGCGCAAAAGAGGAAGAATATGGGTCTGAGCTAGATAAAATATGGCTAGAAATTAAAAAATCAAGGGGAAAAGGGGGGATGGCAACAAATGAAGGAAGCTATATGGGAAACTGCGAAAAAAATGGAAATGACAAAAAAAGTAAGAAATAGAATCACCAATTGGGGGTGGTTTAATGCGGAATGTAAAGAACAGCGTAGGAAAGTCTGGAGCAGCCTAAAAATATTTCTAAAAAACAGAAGTCCTGGAACGAGAAAGAGGGTAGTAGAAGAGAAGAAAAGACTAAATGAAGTGTACAAAGAGGCGAGGAAAAGCTGGCTCGATGAGAGATGGAGGAAAGTGAAGGTAAGTAAGAACATGGAAGAATGGTGGCAGGCCGTGAGAGGCTTCCGTCCAAAACAGAAGAAGGCAGGGGAGAATATAACAAGTAAACAGGGGGTCAAGCATTTCGGAAAGTTACTGGGAGCCCAAACAAATGAAGTAGCGGGGGGAAATAGCCAGGAGAAAGAAGTGTGGGAAAGAGAAAACGAATCAAGGCCCGCCATTGAGGAATTAGATAAAGAAATAGATGCAGAAGAACTGAGAAAAGTGTCGAAGAAGAGCAAAAACAAAAAAGCGCCAGGTGAGGATGGGTTAGTTGTAGAGTTCCTGAAAGCAGCTTTGAAAGAGAGAATAGAGGAATTTAGGGAGATGTTGAACGAAATATGGGAAAAGGGGGAATTAGCAGAAGGGTGGGAGACTGCGAGAATAATACCGATACATAAAGCGGGGGATGAGGATATAGCAGATAATTACAGGGGGATTTTTCTATTAGATATAGGCTATAAAATAATAACAAGCATAATCGCTAGAAGACTAAATACGTGGATTGAAAAAGAGGGAATCTTAAAAGAAAGCCAAGCGGGATTCAGACCGGGACGCGGAACACGTGACCACATCTTCGTGCTCAATGCACTAATCAATAACAAACTTAAAGAAAAAGGGGGGAAGCTGTACGTAGCCTTTGTAGATTTCAAAGCGGCATTTGATAGTGTGGACAGAACACTGATGTTAAGAAAGCTATGGGAAAAGGGTATAAGAGGAAAAATGCATCGATTTATCAGGGGTATATACCAAACGACTAAAAACGAAGTAATTGCAGAAGCGGGGGTCACGGAAAGTTTTGAAACAACACGGGGGGTCAGACAGGGCTGTCCAGTGAGCCCAATATTATTTAACTTATTTCTAGATGATGTGGACAAAGGGTGGGAGGACAAAAAAGAGGAAGGGTCAAGAATAGGTTCAGCCAAGATATACGCTCTTAAATACGCAGATAACATGGCCATTCTGGCCGAGACAGCGGAGGATTTGAGAAAAATGTTGAAAACATTAGAAAAATTTGTGATAACAGCTAAAATGGAGGTCAACACAGAGAAAACTAAGGTAATGATATTTAGGAAGGGAGGAAAAAGACCAAAAAGGGAAAAATGGGAATATATGGGCAAAGACTTAGAAGTCGTCAACGAATTTAAATACCTAGGCTTCTGGTTCTCCACTAAAATTAAATAAGGAAACATCTTAAAAATGTGGCAGGGAAAGCACGAAAAGCAATGAATGTAGTATGGGGAATAATGAAGAGAGCCAAAGTAGATGAGTTAAAGGAGAGATTGCTGTTGATGGATTCGATCGTAAAAGCGGGGGCGCTATATGGAGTGGAAATTTGGGGATGGGCAAAGAAGGGAGAAATAGAAAAAATACAGGGGCATTTCATTAAAATGGCGATGGGCCTGGCCAGAAACACACCGGCATTTCTCTAGAAACTAGAGGCAGGAAGACGAAGTGTGCAGGTGGAAGCAAGGAAAAGGGCAGGAAATTACATGCTAGAAATCCTAGGAATGAAAAGAGAAAGATAGCCAAGAATATGTTTAAGGGAGGAAATAAGGGGGGTAATTAATGGAAAACCAACGCAATATGGGAAAGAAATGCAAAAAGCAATGGAAGAGGTGGGAGAGGGGCGCCTTATAAACCTTATATGGAATGAAGGGGAAAGGGGGGAAGTAGAAAAGATGCTAGAAGAGGGAACCAAAATAACAGAAGAGCAGGATATACAAAGTGACTGGGGAAAGGCAGAACGCTCTTCTTTTTGTCGATTCTACACCGAGATTAAGGCCGGGGTGGAAAGAGAAAAATATTGGGACGACAAGAATTTACCCGGGGCAATAAAAGAGCAATAGGCGAGGTTAAGGTGTGGGAACATTGGGAAAGTGGGGAAAAAAGGGTTTGAGGATTGCATGTGCAGAGCGTGCGGGCTAGAACAAGAAAGCCTCAAACACATATGGCAGTGTAAAAGTGCAAGAGAGCAAATAAATAAGAAGTGGGTCGAGGGGGTAGACAGATGGAAAGACGATGGGCCAGGGCAGGACGTAGAGATCAAACTTATTGCAAGTCTATCAGGAAAGCCAATAATAGAATTGTGCCACTATGTAAAAGAATTTAGCAGAATTGTGAGATCGAGGCCTGAAGCTACGGAATTAAACGTAAGCAGGCGTTAAGTAACTAGTGCAAACGGATATTAAAAGAATGTAACGGAACATTATGGCGCGAATGATAAGTGAGCATGCAAAAGAGTGGGTTCAAAGAAAGTAGAATAGACGTAAGGCAATATGAGGTCTTGTAGTTCTTGTAATAGGTATAAGTGGCAGAGTATAAGTGGGTCTGTAAAAAGCCAAAAAGCTGTACAAAAGGAAAATAAATACCATACTATACTATAGTGAAAAGAAATATCTGATGAGTAATGACAATTAATTGATTGTTTCTGGCCTGTCTATGTTGTTGCACTGGTGGTGAGTCGTCTAGCAGGCTGTTGAGCTGACGTGTTGAGTCATGTGGGTGATCCTGTTGAGTCGATCTGATGTAGAGCTTTTTCTTCTGGCCATACGTCGGGCTGGTGAGTCGACAATTCCTTTTGTCTAGTGCGGGGCTTCGTGGCTGCTCCGCCGCCAACGATGCGTAAAATCGTTCATAGTTTTGTGAGTGTGGCTGAGTTTGTGGTGAATGTACGTGGTTTGCACTTGCACTGAGTTTAACTACACGTGATTTGACAATGAGTTTAATACAATACAATACTGAGTTGGTCGAAATGAGTGAGACTAATTGAAATGAAAGTATGTGGTGACGCGTGCTTAATTGAGCAAACGATTCGAGAAGAAGAATGGCTACGTCCGTCGACCACGAGGCTGAGAGTCAAGAGAGCGGACGTGCGTCAGAACTCACGGGAGCTTTGATTCGTTGCCAGCGATGGAATGAGAGTCCTGTGAGTGGTCATGCCACTGGGACCACACTATTAACTTTGGCCGCTGAGTGAGCTTCGATTGAGGACGTGAGCTGATAGAAGACGCGCTTGAGCGTGCTGCATCTATACATCGGTAGAGTATGCCTGTGAGCTGTACCACATGACGCATGGCATTGTAGACTTATAAGCGTAATGTGTGCACGAGTTGAGTGTGTGTGTGTGATAGGTGCGAAAACTGAACAATCACAAAAGTGATAAATCATTGGCTCTAACCAATAAATAAAGTCGCGAATTGGCGGGCGCAGTCTCAGGCCAGCAAGAAGAGCAAGTAGGCTTACCACTTACTTACTCAGCCACGAGTACCTGCCCGAAAAAGGATAGTACGTCGTAGTAGGCAGGGCCGCTAGTGAAATCATACTCCGTGCCAAGCGTACACCTAACGCAGCAGGCCCCGCCTTCGTGGCAAGACCACACGCAAAGAATATACCCGATGCGCCAAGACCGCTACTCAACAGGCCGACGCAGAACCACAACCAACTCGAGGAACCCCCAAGGTTCCACGAAACTCGATCAGCCAAAATATCGCAGGGTACCGACACATGCAACTACTTGAGTAACGACCCCCATTCAGCAACAAATATTAAAACATGGAAAAGTCATTTAAGAATGACTCTTCCAAACAAATAAAATCATAGAACCAACCCTCGAGACAGGACCAACATCTAGGAAGCAACAAAAAAACCAAAGATTGTAGAATAAACGAAAGACATACAAAAAACACAAAAAAATGCGATTTCTTAAGCAGAATTAATTGAAAAACCAACGAAAACCAAATCCGATATGTCCGACACACACACACACACACACACACACACACACACACACACACACACACACACACACACACACACACACACACACACACACACGCACGCACGCACGCACGCACGCACACACACACACACACACACACACACACACACACACACACACACGCACGCACGCACGCACGCACGCACGCACGCACGCACGCACGCACGCACGCACGCACGTACGCACGCACACAGGGGGAGCCTGTTATCCTTACGTGGCGCGTCCCCAGGTAACGGATAGGGGAATGCCTTCTAGATATTGAGGGTAGGGGCAATTAAAATACCCCCCGCGGACCAAACAGGCACAGGGAAGGAACCCTGTTGATGAAACCAGGCATGGAAGTGAGCGATAGTAATACTATACCCCAAGTGAGTACCTCTCCGAAAGGTAGTAATCTCACCGCCGATTCCGATCAGGTGAAAGCCCTGATGGTCGGTGCCGGTCTCATGAATTTTGAGGGAGACCAATCGCGCAGTTCAGTGGTGACAATTGGCCATATCGCAGAGGCCAACGAAAATACGAAGGCATTTGAATGGCCGGGACGCAAATCGGGAAGCTCTTCGACTTCATAACGGGGAAGAAGAACATCCACTACGAGGCAAAGGCGATGGTGGCCGCCGTGAAGACTGCCTACAATCGGGTGCACAAGCTGGAGATAGGCTCTTGGTTGGTTACGACTATGCAAGAGACACAGACCTCTCCCTCTTTCAGTATATCCCAGACGGTGCACAAAGCAAAGGAGGACATGACGACACCCGTAGGGCGACAAAACCAAGGCAGTAAACGGAAGGAACGGACCCCTCCGTCACAAGACATCAAGAGGACCAAGAGGAAAAAGAAAAAGGAACAGAAGAACGCACTGAAAACGCGATCTGAGCGGACCTACGATCCGAAGCCAGTAAGTTGATCGAAGGAGCCCAAGGAGTTGAAGCAGCCTAAGAAATTGAAGCAGCCTAAGGAAGACAAGGGTATCGGATACGCGTGGACAGAAGTGCGCAGGAAACCCCGCAAGCAGCGAAGTAAGCCTGCTCTGCCGAATGCTCTGGTCGTTCAGCCAAAAGGGGACCTAAGCTGCGTCGAGGTCCTGAGCAGAGTGAGAAAAGACATCTTGCAGGAGTAGCGAAGATGTGTCAAAAGATTCGAAGAACAGCCGCAGGGGACATCATCTTCATCCTCGACAAAGCGAGCCCCATGGAAACGGCGGGGATGCGCACGTCTATCATGGAAGCATTCGGGCAGGAGGCGACTATCACGAGTAGGATTCAGGAGACCACCATTGAAATCAAGGATCTCGATGAAATAACAACGAAATATGAGATTTGCAAAAGCCTCACGCAAGATCTGGTTGTCGACAAAGCGATGTCGACAAACAGTTGAAACCTACTAACAAGGAAGGATAATTTGGTGTCCCCCTCTGATTTTGATAAATCTCACGTATGTTGTAGAGCATCCAAAACTAAAACATACGTATTTTTTTTTATCGGCGGAAAAAACATTTCTAAGGGGTGAAATTGCCCGTCAAAGTTAGGCATGTCGAGGGGTGATTATGCAGTTTCACCCAGAAGGCATCAACCAATTTTAATGAAACAAAAACCAAAATGCTCCTCATTGAAGACAATAAAAATTCCACGTGAAGTTGAAGAGAAAAATTCATTTGCACGGGTGAAACTGCATAGTCACCCCTAACACTGTAAGTGTTTCAAGTGCTGAAGGTACGGACACCTGGCGCGCAATTGCAGAAGTAAAATTGACAGATCGAAAAGCTGCATGAAATGTGGGAAGGTAGGACACAAAGTCGAAAAGTGCGAAGACGAGACGCACTGCGTACTCTGCGAAGAGAGAAGCAACAAAAGCTGCGGGCATATAGCTGGTAGTAGCAGATGCGCAGCCTTTACGCAGGCACTACAGGCGCTCACCCGAAAACGTCGATGAAGATACTGCAGATCAACCTTGGTCACTGGAAGGCAGCACAAGATCTGCTTATGCAGACGGTGCAGGAGGTGCAGCCAGACGCTGTGATTGTCTTGGAACAATATTGACATGAGGATAGATAATCCTGGGAAGCAGATACAACGGGCAAAGCTGTTATCTGGTCTTGCAGCAAAAATCCTTTCAGGAAACAATGAAAAATCCTGAAGCGGGCTTCGTTAGAGTGAAATTATGCGGTACCTACCTCTATAGTTGCAATGGTCCGCCTAGCCTGACAATCGACGAATTCCAACATATCCTCGATCGACTGATCACAGATGTTCAAGGACGTAGCCCCGTAGCGATCGTAGGGGACTTCAACGCCTAAGCGGTGGAATGAGGAAGTGCAAGGACGTCAGCAAAAGGGCAGGCCCTCCTAGAAACCCTGGTACCGTTAGATCTAGTCCTCCTCAACAGGGGTACCACTCCGACATTCTGCAGGGGAGAGGCGACCTCCATAATAGATCTAACCTTAATCAGTGGTTGCCTTGCAAGTAGGAACACTAACTGGGAAGTGTCTGATCTGTACACACACAGTGACCATCGAGCTTATAGTGTGGGAGACGCACCACCAAAAGCAGAGAAGGCTGGACATGAGGAGAACAAGCTCCATCGGCTGGCGGGTGGGCTTAGTCGACGAAGATATCTTTCGCATGGCCATAGAGAGTGGTGCCATTGGAGAAGGCAACGCAACGACGAAGATGAAAGCGATCATGGAAAATGTGACGAGGGCATGTGACACTACCATGCCCAGAAAGAAGGAGAGCAACAGACATCCCCCAGTATACTGGTGGAGTGACACGATCGCAGAGCTCCGAGCTAGAAGCAATAAGGCGAGATGGTTACCACAGCGTGCCCGAGAGAAAATAACATTCCAACAACTCGAGGAAGAACACAGGAGGGCTCGATGTAACCTAAAGAAGGCCATCAACTGCAGCAAGAGGCAGTGCTGGGATGAGCTACTCAGCGAAGTGGATGAGGACCCTTGGGGTACGCCATACAAGGGGGTTATGTCGAGGCTCAAAAGCCAGCCGATGCCAGTGCCTATATTGTCTGGTGGCAGCGCTTGACATCAAGAACGCGTTTAACTTGGCAAGATGGGATTGTATCTGGACGGCGCTGAACAACTTTAGACTACCACAGTACTTGAAAAGGATTGTAATGTCTTACCTTAGCAACAGATCCCTAAGATACGACACAGATGATGGTCTCCGGGAATACAAAGTAACGGGGGGTGTACACCAAGGCTGTACTGGGACCTCTTCTCTGGAACATCATGTATGACGGACTGTTGAAGCTCAGAACACGAGAAAAGGTAAAACTGGTAACGTTTGCAGACGACGTAGCTATCGTCATCGTAGCAAAGCATCTAGAAGAGTTAAATTGTATCTTCGAAGAAACCTTCGCACAAATACAGTGCTGGATGGACTTAGTGAGCCTAAAACTGGCTGAGCATAAGACGGAAATGGTCCTCGTTACAAGTAAGAAGGAAGTGGAGACGTCGTAGAGCTTAGGCCGAGACTGCTCTCCGCGAAGTAAAACCCAGCGGATGTCCCGCGGGGCGCTTAACAGGTCATGGATGGGAGGGGGTGGGTTTTAGTGGGTAGGCTCATACCTGAGGAGTCCCACACAGTGCGTAAGGCCAGTGCGTAAAGCATTTCGCATTTCCTTAACACACAATTAGGTGTCCAATGCTGTGAATGCAACGAAAGCGGGTCTTCAAGCATGTTTCGCTTTGCGCTGTGTTCCTCGTGAAATGCTTGCTCTGCAGTAAAAGGCGTTGAGTATGATCCCTCACAGAGAAGGGGGGGGGAGAGATTGCTCGACCGTTAGATTTATTGTTATGACTATACGGAATTAATTTGTATTGTGGCAGAATACCCAAGCGCTGCGTTCTCCTCGCTCGACTGCTGCCATCGATCTCACAAGGCTGTAGGGAGTAATAGTCGCACTTTATTTAATTATTTATATTTCTAAAATTTTTTATATTGCGATTTGTACGACCGGGTGGACCGAGAGAGGGAGTGCACCACATTTACCGATAGCTGACTTTTGGATTCGACATTTTGCACAGACAGGCACTTTACATCTTTCTCTATTGGGAAATATTATTGTCCCGCTCGATGTTTATCTACCAGCGATACGCCGCTATTTGTCGTCGGCTAGCATCTACTTGCAGCGATCCATCTATCTTATGGGGTTCACCTACCGGACTGAGCTATACATCTCTATGATCGGTTGTTAATTTATGGGTCGTCCAGCTGAGGCGCTAGTCACGGTCATCGAGCGACACCGATTCCCCCAATTAACCGAGTTCGGCTCGTTAGGAGGGGATCATAGTGCATGAGCACGCGTGCCGGTAGGACCTCGGGGTTTTTTTCCCGGTGACCGTCAAGTAAGCAGGACGTGGCGTCGAGCGTTGTATTGTCCCGCTGTACTGTAAGCCTGATTTTAATCTATCGCCGCAAGTCATCGATACCGGATCATTTCTTTTGGAATAAAAAGGATTAAATCGAGAGGAGAGAATTTCGAGATGATTTTGTGTTAAGAAGAATTGGCAAGGAACATCGCAGCTGCATCGTTCCGGTGAGCTTTCTTTTCTTTCCCCGGTCGTTTGCCAGTATTTGATTTTATTGTGTATTGACTAAAATCGATTAGAGCTTGGGCATACCTGTGGCGTCTATATACCGCGCACAGAGGATCAATTTGTATCGGAACTGACTGCGTCTGTTAGAGTGTAATATTGAGATCGTTTGGCGGCTAGAGCCAGGAAAAAGTCATTGCGTTCCTTAGTTGTTTTTTTTACTTGCCGACGGTTAAACCATATGCGCGTTAGGCCGTTATCCCATTGTGTGCTTGCTTGGGTGGGATTTGAACGGGATAGACCGCGACACGGATTTTAACGACCTATCGACTACCTATCGACTTATGTTACTACATTTATTTTTCTTTTATTTATTTTATTATCCTAGACTATATGACCTGCTGTTGTTAAGTAATCCTGATGTTCTGATCTCAAATATCAGGTGTAGTAAAAAGAAATCCATTATTTTTGCATGAAACTGAAGGCTTTAATTACCATAGTTAGAATGATCCGATTTAGGTCAAATATGCGTCGTTTTGTTCGATAACTTGTTGCCAATTTGAAGGTAATTTCATTATGCCTCTCTCATAGAAGCCCTCGTCCCTATTGGCAAAAAATTGATACAGTCGATTTTCAGAAGCCTCCCTTGAAGCGAATTTTTCACAAGCAAAATTGTTTGCCATGGACAGGAACATATGGTAATCACTTGGTGCTAGGTCCGGACTATAAGGTGGATGCATACGAACCTCCCAACCAAGCTCGCGGAGCTTTTGGCGAGTCACTATCAATGTGTGTGGCCTGGCGTTGTCCTGATGGAACACAATTCCTCTCCTATTGACCAAAGCTGGCCGCTTCTGAGTGATTGCTTCCTTCAGACGGTCTAATTGTTGACAGTAAAGTACCGAGTTAAGAGTTTTGCTCCTGGCTTGGTCACCGTTTCCGCCTCCTCACCGCGAATAGACCACGACCGTTTTCGCTTAACGTTGTCGTAAGTGATCCACTTTTTATCATCAGTCACCAACTGCTTGAGAAATCGGTCGATTTTGTTGCGATTCAGCAGCAATTCGCAGATGGAAATTCGGTCCATGAGGTTTTTTTGCGTTAACTCGTGTGGCACCCATACATCGAGCTACTTTTTGTATCCTGCCTTATTCAAATGGTTCCAAACGGTTTTTCATGCAATCTTTAGCTCTTGGATAATCGAAACAGCGCTTACATGACGGTCGGATTCGACAATTTCCATGATTTTATCGACATTTTCGACAATTGGCCTTCCAGTGCGTGGTGCATGTTTGATATCGAAATTATCGGAACGGAATCGACGAAACCAAAATTGCGTGTGATTGGCTGTTACATTATCACGACCATAAA
>OZ012709.1:32886117-33036271 GCA_963942595.1 Cylloceria caligata
GAGGAGGTTGTTATCTTTAAGCCCATGTTACCCTCTAGCAGCATCCTGAGCATTCAGTCTATCTTTGGCATCCGATGCGCAAACATTAAAAAGCGATGTGTATCCGCGATGAGGCGTGCGTTCGTGCATGTGTGTGGGTGTGCTAGTGAGTGTCCGTGTGCGTGTCAGTGTGTGTGCAGAAGGAATTATCGCAGTCGTCATCCTGGATTAGATAGCTGCCGTAGAACCCTGGATTGGATAGCTGCCGTCACCAGCAGCATAATGATAAGTTAAACATTTTTATTCCAAATATGTGGCTGGCTTTGCTCTATCCTGCTCTTATCTCTACTATTTATTGTTTACCAGAGTACATACCCCCCCCCCCTTACCAACTCCACGTTACCAACACTACTTAAGCAGAGTGGATAGCGAGGCAGTGGAAAAGTTAAGTGGTGGGATAACCGCAAGGTGTCCACTTACTACTAACAATGATCGAATTAGATTATCGTCCGATGATTATACTTACGCCACCCGGCAGCTCTCACGAGTCAATTAAGGGAGACTACGTATGAGGACGAATACAGGTGATTCCATAATTATATTATACAAAGAGCAATAAAAGCGTAGCCTAGCATACACGATCATAATAATTCTTATTAAATTTATACCACTTAAATAAAACAGGAAAATATTCCTGCATACATAGAATCAAGAAATCGTGTAAATACAATAGCGCGACAATTTCCTCGGTTAAACAAATTGAGTGTTAAGGAGGGGTATGATCTTGAAACTTTTTTTTTCCATTTTTTAAATATTTTATTTTATGAGTGCACAACATCTCAAGAATGTTGTATCAAATGTTTAGAGCAATTGGAGCAAAACTAACGGAGATATGGAATTTTAACCATCCGAGGCTCTGAGTCGCTCCAATCCTTTGCGATTTCTAGTAAAGATGAGTGAAGTAGAGACGGAGACAAAGGCTGGAAAAAAAGTTAAAAGGAAAAATCTTTCTGGTAAAGGAAAACTTACGACTAAAATGATTGATAAGCTAACCGTATATTATGGTTTAGCTATTCGTCGCAACTATAATTCTGTGGATAAAATGAAAAACGCCATTTGGGCAACATACAACCACTACTCATCAACTGACGAGAATCCGCAGCATAATAAATGCCCGAGCGGCGACGACTCTTGGTGCGAATTTCAGAAAGCTGCAGCGGCAAATATTTTGCAGACATTCAAACACAGTTATACTGCGCTTCCTAATGATGTTCTTAGTGCTATAGAACCTATTTACGAGGATTTGAGCCAGGAGGCTCTGCTGCAGCGATGTCTCGGCGGCTTTACCCAAAAGAACAATGAAAGCCTGAATCAATTTATCTGGAAAATTTCTGAGAAATCAG
This sequence comes from Cylloceria caligata, assembly GCA_963942595.1. Classification (NCBI taxonomy): domain Eukaryota; kingdom Metazoa; phylum Arthropoda; class Insecta; order Hymenoptera; family Ichneumonidae; genus Cylloceria; species Cylloceria caligata. The sequence goes on from OZ012709.1 coordinate 32,887,500, forward strand.
TGAATAGTGCCGCAGTTCTGGTTGAAATTGCAGCTAATGTGGCAGCATGCACATTCAATGCAGGCTGTTTTGCTCTGCTAACCATCATGCAAGAGATGCAAATCAAAAGTTGACCAAGTTCTCACGAACTTGCGGAAGAACAAGCTGCAAAGGAAAGCAAAGAAGGTCGAGTTTGCCGAAGCCAAGAACGAAAAGATGCTTTTGTTACGTCCCCAAATATGCAACACTCTTGACGTCCCTGCGTGGCTCAGCCAGAGCCCATGCAGGGGGGGGGGGGGGGGGGGCTCAAGATAAGAAAACGGGGAAACGGGCCCCTCGCTTGTTTAAGATAAGGGATAAAATCTCTCTAGTACATCGGGTGCGTGGGAGATGGCAAGACCTAGCCAACCAGCACCAGGATCTTGCCCTCTCCAGCCCCTATCACCACATTAGATAAGAAATATTGTAAGGGCAGACTCCTTGAAAGGCACCAGGAATGTGAGAGACGGAGAGTTCCTAACCAATTAGGCCAGAGGAACTCGCCCTCTCCAACCCCTGGGAATAGCACTGGAAGGAGCATCGACATAGTATAAAAGGGCCGAAATGTGGCCCTTTTAGACAGTTCTCTCCGATCTTCGAAGTCCATTAAAACTCTTCTAGCCAGTGTCAAAGTAATAGTGAGTAAGGAGAAATCCTTGTATATTTTTAGTGATTACCCTCGAATCCCTAACCTCGGCGAGTAACGCGGACCACTGCGGACTCACCATTCCAATCTCTAAACCTCGGCGAGTAACGCGGACCACTGCGGACTCACCATTCCAATCTCTAACCTCGGCGAGTAACGCGGACCACTGCAGACTCACCATTCCAACCCCCAAACCTCGGCGAGTAACGCGGACCACTGCGGACTCACCATTCCAATCTCCAACCTCGGGAGTAACGCGGACCACCGCGGACTCTCACATTTCTTTAAATCCATTCCGAACAAGGAGTAACGCGGACCACCGCGGACTCTACGTTTATATTCCTTCCCGTGGTATCTGACCGACTCATGGGAAAGCAGAAGCGTGGAGGGCGCAAAGCTGCGTTGAGGAAAATCCAGGCCCAATACCAGAGGTATTCTAAACCCGGACAGGAAGCATATTTTACAAGCGAGTATTTAGAATCCATTAACTTAACTTCCAACACCCACCCTAAATACGAATTAATTAAAATAGACTACGTGATTAAATGTTTAGAGCCTAAATTCATTCCCACAACGGATCCGCGATTTAACTTTTATTCAAAAGTGGAACAAGTTAAGAACTAAAATTATTCATCAAATCGTTAGCCCGGATCCCTGACCAATTAGCCGTAGCTAAGGTCAAAAACAGGACAATTTAATAAGTGTTTGTTACCTGGACGTAACACTTTGGACATCATGAGTAATAGCTGTTCGCTGTACGGGCCTGGTATCGATGATTCTGTGTAAGTATATAGTGAAAAAAAGAAAAAAATTCGCATGTTTGAATGTAAAAAACTTTAAAGCGATTTTCCCACACTTCACGTTTTCAAAGTCGGTGACGGCTGTAGTTTAAAATCTATTGCACCGATCCTTTTCAAACTTCATACACTCTTTCTCTGTATAATTCATAAGGTAACGCTGTCGAGTTTCTAAAAAATTTGTTGTTATTTTTAATTTTACAATAAAAAATTTGCCGATTTTTCAAGCGAAAATCGCGTTTTTGACTTTCCAGTGTTACCAAAAATTGAAAAATCAATTTTAAAAAACTCGACAGCCTGGGGAAACTAATAAATTAATAAAATCAATTTGATTTCAGGTTGTTGGATGATCAGCTGGCGCACGGCGATCGATATTCGCCATGCGTCGACCTGTTGCTGCTATGAGCATGCTGCGCTCGGCTATGCTGGAGATCACCGAGGCAGGGCCTCGCAGAGCCGAAGCTGTCCTCTAAATTCTATGACGGTGAGGCGAGTAAATCTCATCGGTACATCAACATAAAGTTCTCATTCTGTGGCGTGCTCTGCAGCACGGGCTGTACCACGTTTTCCTCATCACATTTTGCCTGCTCGATTAATATAATTGCGCGTGTGCCTATTATTCACTGTATTTTCCCCCAACTAAACTTGTTGGGAAGGTACTGTGAATGTATTCTAATCATTTGTGCATCCTCAAGCACACTTGACCTTGCTCTGCAGCGTTGGCTGCGGCACGGTCTGTCAAATCAAAATTCCAGCACTCAAGCAATATATTTGCAAGTGCTCCCACGCTTTCTCTGTACATTCTCTTTTGAAATTCTACAGAAAATTTACTGGGAATGAGTGACATCTTATAAGCTCTCGCATTTCTCATCCCGTGGTGTGCGATGCAGCGCTGGCTGCACCACGTACACTTTACTCATTAACAGACAGCACACAATTATTACATTTGTGTGCTGGTCACTCAAATCAAAATCAAAATCAAATCAATTTATTTATTTGTATTCACTTTATAATTTTCCATTTTTTGTGTATTTATTTTTATATCATTTATATTCTTCTAAATTTGACATATTTTGTAACCGCTAAGCGGATGGTAACATAAACCACTTACTCTACAAAACATCCTGCAGTCTGGTTTTTTTTTCTGTCGTGAGTGAAGCTTCATAATTTTCAATACATTCACAGATTCGCTCAACTACATCTGGACGGATTCTCAAACACAGATGATCGAGTGACGAATTAAAACCGTCACAGCAAAACAACTTTTTTTGGAGACGTCTCCGGAGATTTGCTGCCAACGGCTTAGTTTTTAATATTTCCCGCTGAGATTTTTAGAAAATATTCTTGAAATGCTATTCTACAATACTGTAATCATTCAATTTAAGATACATTGCCCGTATCTTGTAAAAAAATGTTTGAAATAGTGTCTTTTATTTACCGAATTAACCGTACACCCCCCCCTCCCCCCTAAGCTCCGTGTAAGTGACATCCGTTCTCTACACGAATATTAAAATCATACCGGTTAAGTAAAACAGGAAAATATTCCTGCATGCATATTTAAGAAATTGCGTAGAAACAATAGCGCGATAATTATCTCAATTCGAGAAATTGAGTGCTAAACTCCGTGTAAAGTGATATCTGTTCACTACACGAATAATAAAATACTCCCAAGTTAAGTATAACAGGAAATATCCCTGCATACGTAGTATTTAAGAGACCGTGATCTGCACAGATTAGGTTGTAAACCAAATAATGGGTCCATCTTAAAAAAGTTCGGCTAGATTGAATAAAGATAACACCAAAAAGTAGACAAAACGATGAGGCTAAGCCACAGACTGTAAACCAATAGAAACCATCAATCGCATTAAAAACCCAAATCACATACTATGAGCCATACCGCCTACCTTACCGACCTACATCCTATCCTTACCAGATTATTGAGCACCCTCAAATTTACAAGAAGATCAATGATGAAAGTGTGATAAAACGCGTGTTTACCACAGACCCATGCGAAATCAATAAACCAAACTGAGTTTAGAGAATTTACTCAAAAATCATCTAAAAACAACGCGAATTCAGCCCGGACTTATTAAAATAGATGCGAAATAGGAAGTAAGGTGATTTTAATAAATTCATCTTGAAATATCAAGAGGACCGAGAATCGCGAAACGTTTCAATACATTAAGTATAAATGACTAAATGTTATATAATATATATATATATCTAAATTATATTTAACTAACTATTTAATAATTATTATATATTGATATATAATTTCTTAATATATTGTAACGGTAATTTCAACGTTATCATATATTTTATTTTTCGTGGGAATTCGGGCTCGACACTGAACTAATTAATATAGACTTCAAAGTGGTGAAAAGTGATGTTTTATTCGTGAAGAAAAATTTATCGCCAGACCTTCTTCTTTTTATATTACAATTATCAGATTTCCGAGGATTCCCGTGGACGCTTGGGATGCACCGGTTAATTTCACAATTTATATATTTTATTGGTGATGCGCGGGTTCTCGGTATTACTCGAAAGTCTATGATGGTTCGTGGCGCAGTTCCACTATACCTATATTTAGTTCGCCGCTATATCTATACCGCACAGCTTGCTGTCCTCGCTCGCACTCACTCCTTTATTACTCGGTGTTACACAGTTTCATCCGATATTTTTCGCACTGAGATTTCACTTCTTGTTCACGCCGATTTGCATTCTCTCTTTTTATAGGGTGTAAGAACCCTATTTACAATTCTTTAGCACTCTCACGCTCCTCTCGCTCATCCACTCGTCCTATTTATTCCATGTTTTAATGCTACTTATTCTATATAGACTTACAATTATCCTATCCTCTATATTTCTTAATTCTATCTTTTCGGTCTTGGAAATCAGGGAATTCCCTCGATTTTAGTTGTTATTATTTCGGCTTATTCGAGCACAAATTCTGGGAATCCGCGGGCTCGAGCTTCGGTTCCGCACTCACACCTTGGCTTCGATTCGTTTCCCGCACCTACACCGCCACACGCACACGTTCACTACTTGTACAGAGTGTATAAACTCTGTGTACAATTCTTTCTCACTTATACCCGTTTAACTTTCGCTCTATCACTCTTCCACTCATATGCTCGTATAATTTCCGTCGCTATAGCCGGTTTAAAACCCACACTTTTCAATGTATTCTTATATAACCGGTTTTCTTATTTCTATGCACTATCCGAAATTTATGATACTGATCGATGACTGAGTTCTATGTATTATTTCATCGAGAACTCCATTCGCTTTTCCCTATTAATTTCCTAATGAATGATCATGTAATGATCTTTGCTGTTTCGCTGAGATTTTAGTGCTCTCATGAGCTTTTCACGCGACTAATTTTTCTCACACTCTTTGATACCTTGTTAATTTTTCGCTGTTCTGCCTCAAAGACAAGAGAGAGCTCCCCTGTCCCCGCACCGGCCTTTTATATGCCTCCCCTTACCTCAGTCCCCTCTGTACATTTTTCCTCATCATTTTTGAATTTAACGCCTTCCTTGGCTGACGCGGTACGCTGTTGCCCCGCTCTCCACTTCCCCTCGCCTCCCGGCAAAATCCGTTGGTCGCTGACCTGCTGTTCGGGTCAGCGAGGGAATTTCGGAGCTAGCTCGAGTTTTTCTATCTCGAGGCAATGGCCTATTGCCCGCCAGTCTCGGTACTTGTGTACCGAGTCTTTCGCTGAGGTGTTTTTATATGACTTGAGTATACTTTTGGGTTCCCCTGTCGCTCGAAATAACGATCGATGCTCTAACCGTGTTCGTTTACGGTATTTCGTGCTATCTCGTCGCTAATCATTTCATGAGTACCTATGCTGATATGTGTGATATGCCACAATATAATACATAATTATTTTGCAATAAATTTATGACTATTAATTATTAACATCTATAGATAACCTATTGAAAGATATATGTATTTATTATTACGCTGAATTCTATCTCTTTGTTTGTCTATTTCTTTCTTAAAACATGGACACTTACTATCGTATGACGACTTCAAGTTTTTGATTTTAAAGACACTAATTTTTCCCTCACAATTAACACACTTTTTTGTCTCACTCTTACATTCCTTCGTCGCATGTTGTTTTCGGCAATTTCCGCAAGTTTCTTTTTTCGTACAATCTTTAGCGAAATGATAATACCCACAAAACTTGAAACACCTTAGAATCCCTACATAGTCTTATACTTTGCATATGTTCAACCCTATTATTAGTTTTTCCAACTGCATAAATTTTTCTCTTGTCCCAGCATTCACCTCCGCTATCACAGCCGCCTTTTTCGAATTGTCCTTTGCCGCCTTATACAGAGTGGCCGATTTACCTGAAGACATTGAAATATTTCGAAGACTACGCATCGGATCAAAAAAAGTTCTGGATAAAATTTGTTCGCCTGGAAGGGGATCATCCAATGATACCAAAGTCCACCCCTCACGTTTACCCCCTGGGGTGGGGGTGGGCCCAACTTTGAAATCGTAAATGGGAACCCCTATTTTTTATTGCAGATTCGGATTCTCCATAAAAAAAAAAGTAACTTTTATCTGAAACATTTTTTTTCGATTCGTGATAGATGGCGCTGTAATCGCAAGGAACCTGATTTTTGCGAATATCTCGAGAAATTACACATGGGATCGAAAAAAGAAAAAACACATGTTTCATTTTTCAAAAAGCTATTCAGCGATACGAAATTCGATCCACCCTCCCCCCCCATCCCTTCGTCTTTTTTCTTTTTTCGATCCGAAGACGAAGTGCTGCTCAACAGCCAATCTAGATTTTATTTTTATTTTAAGTCTAATCGTTTTGGAAATAAAATTGTCAGCAAACAGTATTCTTTCGATAAACTGATTCCTCTGCATTGCGCTTGGCCGTCAGTTGATCAAACGAACTAATTAGAGAAATCCTGTGAGGAGTAAGGCTCCCCTGCACAGCGCTTGGCCGTCCCTACTCACAGCGTCAGGGCATTTCCCATTAACGAATTCCCACGCACAGCGAAGTGGCTACTCGTCTCTTGGGAAGTGAAAAAGCACGTGTGTCACAAGACCTAGGGAGTTGCATCCCGGCTTGCGGGGCACGCGCGCTCGACTCGGAGGGTGTACCTGCGTGGGTGGGACCACGCTAGGGCCAGTGGCCAACTACCCACTGCTACGCACTGATACCTCGGCAGGTCTCGAAGATTGAGAAACCAAATCGCAAGCCCCTTAAAGGCAACGACAAGGCACCTTAATGTAACGAGAATAATCGCCTCAGTATCAGGAGTACAGGATGAGCAAGTTGGTTAACGCTGAGAATCCCGTGTCTTGCGCGAACAGCGAGCTATAGCTAGAGAACCAAACAATAACAAAGCCGAGTACGATAGATAGGTAAACTCACACTCCCGACTGGACATAACAATACTCGCGACTCTATGCAAGTAAAACCGAGACACGAAACTCGCCGATGAACACCCAACGAGGCGGACCGCCGCGAGGCGAAATATACAAATAAGCCACACATTGTAGAATGCGTTAAACACATACCACCAATAGCAAGCCGCCGTCCGATGATTATACTAAGGCCGACCGGTATATCTTACGAACATACCATGGAAAGCTACGTATGAGGACAAGCAAAAGCGGCTAGACCAGGTAGGGCAACCGCCTCGTAACCCTAAAGGATAGCGAGAACCTTAAATATAAAAAATGAGATTTTAAGCTCAGTAGGGGTGACATCAGCTCACCATGCGAATGGTAACTTCACTTAAAGACTAAATCGGGAATTATCCCGCATACGTAAGATTAAGAGACCACGCGAAACAATCACGCGAAATCTACCGGCATTAACCATACCACATACCCACCAAGCTAAGCCCACTTCCTCCAAATTCAGTACAGTACAATAAACCATTAAGTACCTTAAGTACAATACAAATTAAATAATTGTCCTCAAAATCAAATATACCAATGATGAAAGGGTGATAAAAAGCACGTCCACCACGGACACATGCAAGATCAAAACCCAAACTGGGGTCTCTCAAACAAAAAAAATATAAATAAACTAAATAATAATAAAAAATCAAGTACAGACACTCTTGAACCAATCCAGCGCAGATCACGAACCTTTTTCGAGCCCCAACCTCCTTCAAATCCGATTCCCAGTGATATGGGAGAGGACCTTGCTCGAAAAAAAATACAAACTACACGAATTTGGTCGAGACATACTAGTATGTTCGCGCACAACGATAACACCAAGCAAAAATAACTAAAGTGATCGAACGCACAAAATCGCGAAACGTTTCAGTATATCGCTCCATAATAGACGCTTTTTTGGAGAATGTAAATAAGTTACCACACATGGCCGGTCATCTGCGCTTAAAATCGCTTCCGAGCGGGCACACAGTGGGGCCGATTCCCGAAAAGCTGGTCAAAAGTCGAAAAATGAAGTTTCATTTTATAGGATTTAGAGTACATAGGTGGATAGAGTAATGTTTAAAGAATATAATGGAACATTTTATAAGGACTAGAGAAGTATACCTGGCAAGTATAAGCCAGTACAAAAGAGACCTTCGCCAAGTAATAGCTCGATCGTTCGAGCTCATATTCAAGCGTCATATTAAAAAATTCGTAGAAAATCGTAAAATTGGTGTTTCTTAATTTTGCAAAATGGAGGTTTCAGGTTGAAGAAAGTAGTTCATTATCATATGCGTCGAAAATTATAACAGATACATATAAATTAATAGCTAAACAATGTCTAAAGTAGAAAAAAATGAAAAATGATGTGCAATCATTTTAGAAAAACAGGGAAAAAGTTAAAAGTTCCGCAGTGTTCCGCAACGGAACAAGTTTTTAATTAAAGTTTGTACTGTTATGTAACAAAATTAGTAAAAATCAGCTGCAGCTAGCTGCAACTTTGTTTTTAGTGCACATTTGAATATAAAAAATTACAAATTCACATTAACCACTTGTTGCACGTTTTTTTCAGATGAATATAATTTTGTGAAACTTGTTGCTCGAGGGTTTTTGGGGTCGCTGAATACGAATCCGGTGTCAAAAAACCAAAATTCAAAATGGCAGATTCAATATGGCGGGCGCAATTTTCGAAATCGGTCGGATTCGCTTGAAACTTGTTACTCGGGGGTTTTTGGGGTCGCTGAATACGAATCCGGTGTCAAAAAAATTAAATTCAAAATGGCGGATCCAATATAGCGGACGCAATTTTTGAAATCGATTGGATTCGCTTGAAACTTGTTACTCGGGGGTTTTGGGTGTCGTTGAATACGAATCCGGTATCAAAAAACCAAAATTCAAAATGGCGGATCCAATATGGCGGGCGCAATTTTCGAAATCGGTCGGATTCGCTCGAAACTTGTTACTCGGGGGTTTTTGGGGTCGCTGAATACGAATCCGGTGTCAAAAAAACAAAATTCAAAATGGCGGATCCAATACGGCGAACATAATTTTCGAAATAAAACCACCATTTTTTATTTTGTTTTTTCTCCGCTATGCAACGTGCATAGTTCCGTAGCGTAGTGGCTTACACGCTGGACTCGTACATTATTGTTCTCGGTTTAAATCTCGTGTAGGTGATTTTTTTTTATTTTGCACAATAATTATTTAATAAAATTGTAGTTAAATTAATTCTGCAATTTTCATAATTTTAATAATTATTTTAATGTTATAAATAACTTATTTCGTTTTAGAGTATATATTATTGGATTCTAACATTTATAGAGGATAACGGAACATTTGAAAAGAGTCGACTGTATACATAGACCTACCTGCAATATATAGGTCTACCTATACATAATGGAACAGATAGACTTTTTGCGAGGGTAATGGAATATTTGAAAAGGGTCGATAACGTCACAAAGGGTCGATAGGCCTACCTGTGGGCCTGTGGCAGTTACGAGCAGAGTTGCCTGATACGTATCTTTTTCGCGCATGCCCATTCAGTTTGGCATCCACGTGTTCATCAGTGAAGTATTTAATTCAACTATTTAGAGGTATATATAGCCCTTATTTTGAAAGAGAGATGTTATTTTTATAGAAATTTAATACCGGCTATGTTAAATCAACTAATAATAAATTACTGTCGATCAATAATTTATTACTGCTTAATTTATCACAAGTTGCGTTAAATTTTTATAGGGGTAGTTATTTGTTGGAAAATATATGGGTTCCTTATTGCTATATACATGCTTGGAAGTTCTTTGGCATGCACTGCGCATGCCTGAAAAGGGCACGCATCTGGCAAGGGGATATGCTTGATGCAACTCTGGTTACGAGTTACGAGGCAGTGGCGAAGTGATCTTTCTTGGAGTAGCAGCTGTTGTGTTGGATCGTACAAAGTAAAAGAATATTCAAAAATGAAGCGAAGGAGAACCGAAGACATTCGATCGGGATCAAGTACTGAAGAGCTCTCCTACGTAACACAGATGAATTTACGAATCGAAGGAAACGTGGAAGCTGCTAAAATTGTTAAAGATATAACTTCGAGTAGTCCATCTAAAGCTCGAAAGTATAGAAAATCTTTGGAGTTTATTCCTGAAGTCACTCTTTCTACTGATAAAGCTGTTTAACTTGTAATCGAGCAAAAACTATCGCGAAGTCAATACCAGGGAGTATAAGTAAAAAAAAGAAATGTATATTATATCCATCTTATAAATTAGTACAGAAAGCTAAGTGTAAATGTTATCCTGAAAAAGGTAGTATTAGTATATGTGAAACCAATGCAGAAGTTAAACTACAAGCTTTATTAGACCATACAATCAGCCAACTGTTGACGACTCAAATGGATGTCGTAAAAAGTTTGCCGGATGAACAACTTTCTAATTTTAATTTAATTTGTAAGTGGGGTTGTGATGGCAGTTCTGGCCAAAGTATGTACAAGCAAAAATTTAGTGATGATGATGGAAGTAAATCAGATGCTAGTATCTTTTTCACTTCGCTTGTTCCAGTGCAACTAATATCGATCGATAAAAATACATCTGCAAAAATCATTGTATGGAAAAATCCGAGACCATCATCACCACGCTTTTGTAGACCAATAAAAATTGATTTTTTGCATGAAACTACTGAGGCCACTGTTAAACAAACAGAGTATATAAAAGAACAAGCGGACAAACTTATGCCTTTTAAAACTGTAATAAATGGAAAAGAGATCATTGTTACTTACGAACTTGCTTTAACTATGATTGATGGCAAAGTTTGTAACGCAATTACTGCAAATGCTTCTACTCAACGTTGCTATTTATGTAATGCTACTAGTAAAGATTTCAATAAGATCGATGTACTTTTGAAAAAAGAAATTAATAGAGATAATTTAACTTTTGACTTATCTACATTACATATGTGGATTCGATTATTTGAATGTTGTTTGCATGTTTCGTATAAATTGGATATAACAAAATGGCAAGCGCGAACAAGTGAAGATAAGAAAGCGACAGAAAATACAAAAAAAAATATTCAAAAAGGTTTTCGCCAACAGTTAGGACTTATTGTGGATCAACCAAAGCCTGGATATGGTAGTACGAATGATGGGAACACTGCTCGACGATTTTTCGAAAATGCGTCAATTTCCGCTACTATAACGGGCGTTGACGAAGATGTTATTAAAAGGTTCCCTGTTATTTTATAAGCTATTTCAAGTGGTCATGAAATGAATGTACCACATTTCCAAGAATACACAATAGAAACAGCTTGAAAATTCGTCGACTTATTTCCCTGGTTCTACATGCCTACTTCTGTTCACAAACTTTTAATTCACGGCTCTGAAATAATACAATCTGCTTTATTGCCAATCGAACAAATGTCTGAAGATGCACAGGAGTCTTGTAATAAATATATTAAAAGATACCGTGAAGATTTTGCACGAAAATGCAGCAGAACAAAATCGATGGAAGATCTTTTCTTGCGCTTGCTAGTGGCATCAGATCCGTATATATCAAGCTTAAAGAAATTGCCACATAAGAAATTAAAATCCTTATTTCCGGAAACAATTGCTTTGCTTATTTCACCAACTGTTTATGCGTCTACTGATGATTCTATCTCTTCTTTTTCGATGTCGTCAGATTTTTCAGATTTTTATACAGACAATTCGACTGATGATGAAGACTAATTTTTATGTTAATATTAGAACAATATTCTTGTTAATATAAATTTATTTTTTGAATTCGGCTTTGTACTGTAATTCTCAAATAAATATGTTAGTATTTAAAAAATCGTGTTCCTTATTACACTTTCTTATATATTTGAATTATACATTTTTCAATATCTTTATAAGTGATAAAAAATGTAATTACTTATCTGAAATATGTACAAAATATTTCTTTTAAACAAGAAAATCATTACTCTGTAATCCAAATACATTTATTTTAAAACTGTAAATCAAATTATTATACAGTAATCTTAAAAAATGTTTACTTGAACTAAAATAATTATAAATTAACTGTTTGAACATGTTAATTTTATTTCACAAAATCTATTTTGTTTGAGAAAATGATTTTAAGAAATATGTGCTTCAAAGAAAAAATTACTTGCATGTAACTGAAGTACATTCACTTCAATAAAAAAAGGAAATGTAACTTGTAAATAGTATAAAATAAGTCTTTCAAAATTGATTTTAATCAATACAATTATAGATGTAAAAGTAGATGTTTTATTACTTTTTATCAAATATATAATTTACTTACAGATTTATAAAAAGTTAATAAATTTTTATAATCGCTATTTTGGATCTGCCATTTTGAATATTGTCTTTTTCACATCGGATTTATGTTCAGCGACCTCAAAAACACCCGAGTAACAAGTTTCAAGCAAATCCGGTTGATTTCGAAAATTGCGTCCGCCATATTGGATCCACCATTTTGAATTTTCTTTGTTTTACACCGGATTCGTATTCAGCGACCTCGAAAACCCCCAAATAACAAGTTTCAAGCGAATCCGGCCGATTACGAAAATTGCGTCCGCCATATTGGATCCGCCATTTTGATTTTTGTTTTTTTCACACCGGATTCGTATTCAGCAACCTCGAAAACTTACAGAAACCAAGTTTCATACAAATTCGATAAACATTCCGTATTATAACTGAGGATTTTCGGTTTACTATCGCCATTTTGAACCCGCCATTTTGTTTTTTACAATTTTGACTTCAGATTCGTAATCAGTGACCCCAAAAACCCTTATATACTATATCTCAAACAGAACGAACTACCTTTTCGACTTTTGACCAGCTTTTCGGGAATCGGCCCCACTGTGGGGCAGTTCGAAGTGGCATGCGTATGCGATGATCTACGATACCACGACTTTCGCGTATCGCCTGCTATCGCAAGGCTACTCGGATTCTCAGAAGAGGCCTGTAGGTCTGTAATGATAGAACTGCTTTGTGAATACACAGAGTCGAGGCCTGCATCTCTCACCGGTGCTATACCAGGCAGCATGTTTCTATACGTCGATATCTGCGAGAGCTATATTATAGGCGATCTACAAATACCCCTCTTATGAGTTGTTCTCATTGATGCTGACGACTGTCGGCATCATTCGATAAAAAATAAATCGTTTTCGGCGCCACGATATATACGTCTCTTGCGCAACAATTTACACATTGTCGCGATCGATATAAGAGACGAGTTTGGAAATCCTGTACCATTCGAACGGGGAACGTTGACTGTGACACAACATTTCAAAGGGTCCTACGATTCATTACGCCGCTATGGATGATATTGACAGTGTGCAGCACGGATGCGGCCGTCGCGGGTACGGCGGTATTAGCCATGTTTATATCGGAACGCCTAATCAACGAGGACACGGTATCGGCAGCTTTCTCGGGGGCCTGTTTCGTTGAGTGCTACCACTTTTAAAGAAGAGTGCTAAAGCAGTTGGAGAAGAGGCACTGCGAGCTGGTGTAAACGTAGCCGGTGATATCCTCGATAGAAATGTAGCTGTGAAAGATGCTATTCGCGAGAGAGCACGAGAATCAGATAGTAATCTCAAACGCAAAACCTCTGAAAAAATTGACACTCTCAGGCGGGGGTCTGGTTATAAAAAGCGCAGAATTCCGCAAACTCCTCATTAATTGAACGAACGTAATCCACGACGTATTTATTTACGTAGTCTGGTATCATACCATGGAAAAAAATGTTATTGACGAAAACAAAGCTTCCTCTTTGAGGAAGCAATGAAAAAATATATTCAAGGTGAACACAAGAACACATTGCATTTCACTACGAATAATAAAATATAACAAATAGATAACTATTAACGATGATTATACATATAAAGGGTGGTTAAATTTTAAGGGCCGATGTTGAATGTGAACCACACCTAAACGTCAAGTTTTTTTCTGCATTTCATTTGACATTTCTCAATTTCAGACTAACTCAATTTGATCCATGGAAAGATACACAATCGAGCAACGCGTTAAAGTTATACAGGCTTATTATGAAAATGGGCGTTCAAATAAAAATGCATATCGTGCACTTCGTGATTTTTTCGGTCAATTTAATCGTCCAAATGTGCGTACAATCGGAAAAATCGTGCAAAAATTTGAGCAAACCGGGTCTGTAGGAGATATTAAAACACCAGTGCATGCTCGTACAGCTCGTACTGCAGAAAATATTGCTGCTGTTCGCGATAGTGTGGCTGAAGAGCCGTCCACCTCAACTCGTCGTCGTGCCCAACAATTGCACCTCTCACGCTCGTCGTTGATGAACATTATGCATAAAGACTTGCATTTACACGCTTATAAGGTGCAATTGACTCAAGAACTAAAGCCTCTTGACCATTCCAAACGTCGTCAATGGTCAGAATGGTGGCAAGAAATGGCAACAGTGGATGATCAATTTTCGAAGAAAATCATCTTCAGTGATGAGGCACATTTTCACCTCAGTGGATTCGTCAATAAGCAGAATTGCCGCATTTGGGCGAATCATAATCCAAGAGTGATTGTCGAAAAACCAATGCACTCACAAAGAGTGACTGTTTGGTGCGGTTTATGGGCTGGCGGCATCATCGGGCCGTATTTTTTCCAAAATGAGGCCGGTCAGGCAGTTACTGTGAATGGTGTTCGCTATCGTGAGATGATAACGAACTTTTTATGGCCCGAATTGGAAGATATGGACGTGGGCGATATGTGGTTTCAACAGGACGGTGCCACTTGCCACACAGCTAACGAAACAATGGCTCTTTTGCGCGACAAATTCAATGGCCTTGTTATCTCACGTGGTGGCGATGTCAATTGGCCGCCAAGATCATGTGATTTGACACCGTTGGACTTCTTTCTTTGGGGTTATTTGAAAGAAAAGGTGTACGTCGATAAGCCAGCAACAATTCAAGAGCTGAAGGATGAGATAATTCGGCACATTAACGGCATAGAACCTCAATTATGCCTAAGCGTCATCGAAAATTTGGACCATCGGATGGAGGTGTGCCGCCGAGGTCGCGGCGGCCATTTGGCCGATATTTTGTTCCATACATAATTGAACCATACCATATTATCATAATAAAAAGAATTGACAATAATTTCCTAAATAATTTGTGTTTTATTCAAAATCAACATCGGCCCTTCAAATTTAACCACCCTTTACATATGATTGGATGGATTATTTTTATAAGTCACTTGCTATTAAATATTTGTCAGTATATGAAGTATTGAATAATAATGCCGTTTATTTTCTGTAGTTACAAAGTATGCTCGCTCTTAGCTAATGTCAAGCAATATATATAAATATTGGAAGTGAGAAAATATTTATAAATCCTTGTTAAATAAACAAACTGAAATTCTAAGAAGCATTATGGCTATAATAATTGACAGTACGCGATGAAAACAACTAAAAGTTCGAATACATTGTTTATCGAGCCGAAATTCCGGTCATTGTGATAAAAATGTAATGTATACCTTCTCGTCCAAACTTCCAAATGCGCGAATAGAAGTTTGATCTGAATTGCAGTTTTTTCTTATGTATAAAAGAACGCAAAATCGCGAAGGATAAGAATACGATGCAGAGGAATACACGTACAATTCATTTTGTTCGAGAATTCAGTTGTTGGAAAGAAGTGGACTGTAAATGATCCGCAGGTGAAATTAGTAATCAGTACCAAGATGTTATTTTATAGTAGCATTTATTGCTCCATCTGTCAAAAGACAGTGGACATACAAATATATATAAATAAATACCGGAAACTATAGAAAATAATATATTAAAAAGCGTATAGAGGAGAGAGTAAATGTAGAACCAAACGTGGTGTGCTAATTATCGCACACGGTTGTATTAATCGTGTGCAATTGATGAGTGGATCTGTCACGACCGGGCCTTGCGGTGAAGCTGACACTGGGTGCTTGACAAGATGAGTCCAATGATGCTGTACCGGTGTGCCGACGTCAATATATCAATGCTGATATGGTTGAAGAGTTTGATGAGACTGTAGGTCGGCTGAGTAGATTGGTGAGTCTGATTTGGATGCACTTAATCGATGAGAGAACGCACTAAACACGGTGACGGTGTAAAGCGTCCAAGAGCAAAACGCAAGATGGCTGCGTTATTCGAAGCAACCGTTGTATCGCCAAGCAGTCGAAGAGCGCTTGCGCGCAGCGACCTGTTGCTTGGTACGCTGACCAAGTGTTGGATTTACAGCTCCTGCGTGGTGCTGCCGCTGAGTAGCGACAGCAAGCAGTTGCCCATGCTAGCCTGCAGTGCGCAGTCTTGCTACGCTTAGCAGAATGTTCAAGCATACTCAAACACCTTTCATATCTGTTATTTAATACTACCGCCGTTGAGATTTTGTGATTATCCGTTTAATAATAAATTAACAATGGTAATTATTAAAATAACTCTTCTGTATGAGAATGAGTGTGAGTAAATTAGGTCTGGCTCGGAGGACCAAAAATGTATGATAATGTTCAAAACAAAATGATTGAGAATATTTTGTGATTAACACTAACTGGCGTGAAAAAGCACTATCAGAAAAATTGACAATTGCGCAGAGTGGGTGCCTAGTCAGAACGAGTAAAAATATTAAATATCGATGAGTGTAGTGCTTTGCACATTGAAACTGTACTAATTGGGTAATACTACGCTGTCGACGGATAGTAGGTCGATGCACTCGCAATTAATACGTCGAGTGACAGCTGCGAATATTAATATTAAGGATCCTGGTGACAAGTATGCTAAATTAAATGCACTCAATATTTAACAATAATAAATCAACGTTTATTGAATCAGTTAATAATATTTAAATAATACCTTGTGAGTGAGAAAAAAGAAATATGCAATTGATTAGGTCTGGCCTGTGTGTTTATGCACTGATGTTGATTAGTTTCTCAGGCTGGTGAATCGGCTCGTTGATTCGTATGAATGATCCTGGTGAGGTGGTGCGATGTAGAGTTCTGACGTGAAGCCACACGACGGGCTGGTGAGTGAGCTATAGTCACCGTATGGTGCGAAGCTGCGTGGCGTCTATGCTGCCAAAAACGCACCACGCCGATGATGTTTATGTGAATATTTCTCAAGTTCTGGTGATCTGCTGTGATTTGCACTTACACTGATTTGAAATACGGGTGATTCGACAATGAATGTAATACATTACACTACTGAGTAGGTAAAATCTGAGTAGAGCTACTGAATAGAAAAGCGAGATGACGAGTGAATATCTAGCGCGAACGACTCGAGTGAGACCACTTGTTACATCCATCGACCACGAGGCAGAGCATCAAGAGGGTGGACGTGCGTCAGAGCTTGCGTAAGTTATGATTCGCCGCCAGCGTTGGAAAGTGAGTCCTGTGAGTGGTCTTGCCGCTGGGGCCACGCTAGGAGCGTTGGCCGCTTGGGTGAACTTCGATCGAGGATGCGAGCTGATGGGCGATGCGCTAGAGTGTGCTGGGTCGATAAATCGATAGAGTATGCCTGTGAGCTGTACCACATGATGTGAGGCGTCAGATGGTTGTGAGTGTAGTACGTGCACGAGTTGAGCGTGTGAGTGATAGGTGCGGCCGTGCCCTGCGATATCTCGAGGGTGACCGGCTTTATTAGCTATTGAGGTAGCTCTACGGTGACTACCGCGTCACTCCTCTTTGATGACCGGTTCGTGCTCGAGGCTCGTCCGGCTTGGCCCCTGCACCATTGATCTTTAAGAGCTTCGACTATCAACTTGCTAACGATCTTCAAAGCTCATCATTGACCACCGCAGAATTATTCAACCATCGGACTTTCAGTTATCATCGCCCTGCTCGCCGTCGAAGTGCGACTATTATTATTACCGTGTATTGCCTTGAGTGGGCATTGTGATCTGTTATTTTCACTACTAAGATAGAGAGATACATTTACTCCTCCCTCACCGAACCAGATCCGCGCACAAACATTTTTTGGTCTTTCGAGCCGGATCAGTGAGAGAGCAGTGTGATTTAATTGCTCAGCTCGTGCCGGGGAGTATTGCATTTCCGGTTCTCTTACGCAGTAGGAGCTACGCGCGTAGACCGCATTCAGCGTCTCTTCTGCACTCGCTTCGCTAGGGAAGCGCGCGCGTCTCCCCTACATATTACTCGGCTCTTCACGCTGCGCGTGGAGTTCAGTGCGCGACATCTTGTCTTTCGGCGTACCCCGTCTCTCTCGCTCGCGTTGCCCATCTTTCACGCGCTGTCCACGCGTCGCGTGGTATTTAGTGCGCGCTACCTTGACTTTCGGTATGCTCCGTCCCTCTCGCTCGAAGTGCCGGACTCTCGCGTTCGACTTGTGCACCTTGCTTCGCGCAGCGTAATTAATCGTGGGTTCTGTGTGCGTTTCGCGGTTCTAGCGTTCGTGCTATTCTCTGGCTGATACTTCGCGTGGCGTTCAGTGCGCGCCATCTTGATTTTCGGTGCGCTCCGCCGCTTATGCTCTCGGTGCCGGACTCTCGCATCCGACTCGCGCGCATTGTTTCGCGCAGAGCGACGAATCTGAGCGACTTGACTCAAAGATGACAGAGCAGCATGAGTGTGAGCAGAACTTTTTCGAGACCCACTCACGCGACAGAACCGGCCGATATATTCTTGGCGCCACGGTCATCGCTCGGAAACTCGCACCAAACTACACTCGCCTGTCAGCATCGGATGCTAGTCTGGCTCGATCGAGATACTCGCTTCCGGCAGCTCTACGGCGAGTTTCTCCAAGGATACGAGCGCCTCGACCATATGCGGCAGGTAATCGCACGCATTCTCAGTCCTGCTCCCCTAAGCGTCCCCGCAATCACCTGTCGGCTTGACGAGACGAACTTGGCACATGGTGATCAGTCACCCGAACGGTTGAGGGTCTCCGACGGCTGTCAGGAAGGGCAGGTTAGCTCGAGGATAGACTACTTTTTGCCGTATCACGGGGTACTTTGCGAGTCTAGTGCAACAACGAAGCTGCGAGTCGACTTCAATGGCTCTGCGAAGACCAACTGAGGCCTGTCGCTCAACGACATTCTCCATACCGGGGCCAAACGGCTCTAAGGGGGAGTGCGAACAGTTCCAGCTCACAACCGTCACCTATGTCACTCGACCAACGCCTTTCCTCTCCTGTCGCATGCTCCGCCGGCTTGTTGACGACGAAGTCCATCCGTTCCCTTTGGCTGTCTTGCCGATGTTACATGGCCGCTACGTTGACAATATCTGCGGAGGAGTCGACACACTCGTCCAGCTCGTCGAAACTGCTCGATAGGTTAGAGAACTCTGTGCTTCAGGAGAATTTCCGCTTGCTAAATGACTCATCAACGATGTTCAGCTCCTCTAAGCACTCTTTCTCGTCAGCGCCTATAACGATGCTCACGTCTTTAACACTTTCGAGGCGAAGATCCTTGGCCTTTCATGGAAATCCAGCTCGGACCTGTTCACCTTTGCAACTTGGTGCTTTACCAGCTCTCGGATCTCAAAACGCACGATCCTTTCAGAACTCGCCCGTCTCTATGGCCCTCTCAGCTACCTTGCTTCAGTGGTCATTCAAGGGAAGATTCTCCAGCAGGAGCTCTGGTTCGGCCAGCTCGGGTGGTGGGACGAAGTTTCCCCGCAAACCACTCAGCGCTGGGCATGCTTCCGCACCGACCTCCAGACGCTGTCGGATGTGACCGTCAAACGGTGGCTTGGTCCATGGGTTTTGCAACGCCTCGACCCTCGCCATAGCCGCCGTTGTTTACCTCAAGGTGTAAAATGGTAACGAGGACTCTCGGATCACCTTGATCTGCTCCAAGACACGCGTCGCTCCTCTCAAGAAGCTCAAAATACCACGGCTCGAGCTCCTCAAGTGCATGCCATGGAAGAATTCACGCATAGCAACTCATGGGCCAGCTCTCCGTTGCCCGTCTGACACCTGTTCGTATCTTCCTTACAACAGGAGTCGACTACGCCGGTCCAGTGTCGCTTCGCTCATGGTAAGGTCGCGGGCACCAGTCCTACAGGGAATGGCTCACGATGTTCGTGTGCATGGCCACGTCCGCAGTCCACCTCGAAGCCGTCTTAGATTACACGGCCGGCGGCTTCCTAGCGGCATACCGTCGCTTCATTGCCCGGCGCGGAATCTGCCTGAATTTATATTCTGACTGTGGAACAACTTTTCTGGGAGCCGACGCCACACTTCGGAAGCTATTCTCGTCGGCTTCGCGTAAATAGCATTACTTAGCGCTGCTTTTGCTCCAAGATGGCACTCAGTGATCATTCAACCCCCCGAGGCACCCTACTTTCGGGGAAAATGGGAAGCAGCGGAGAAATCCGTGAAATATCACCTCACTCGGACCATCGGCAACGACCTGCTTACTTTCGAACAGCTCGCAACGCTCCTAGCCCAAATCGAGACCGTGCTCAACTCTCGACATCTAGTGCTCCTCTCTGAGAACCCGGACGACCTCTCCGTACTCACTCCGGGGCATTTCCTCATCGGTCACGTAACCACGGCCATCCCTGAACCTTCTTTGGACCACTTGTCCATCTCTCGTCTTCCTCGTTAGCAGCTCATCCAGCAGAAGGTTCAGGGCTTTAGGAATCGATGGTCTACAAGTTATTTTCAGCGTCTTCAGTCCATCTCGAAGTGTCATCACCCGTCTCACGAGATCAAGGTCGGATCCATTGTCTTGCTCAGTGACGAACGGTACCCGCCGACCAAGTGGCCTCTCACTCGCGTGACAGCACTACATCCAGGCAAGGACGGGCTTACTCGAGTGGTCACTATCAAAACGGCTAGCTCGACGCTCGATCGACCAATCGCTCGGCTCGTACTTTTGCTCGGCCGTCGTGGGAACAGCCGAGGCAGCGCTTCGTAGGCATGCTACAAGTCGATCAAATACTGATGCCAGCCTGCTGGGTACGATGAGATTGAACACACTCACGGCCCAGCAGAGACCGGCGCGCAGAAGGAGGAAAACAACGCAGCAGTTACTGCAGGTAACGCTGCCGGCGTCCAGCGCTACGGGCAGCGACTTTGACATCGTCGCATCATTGGACGTGACCGGGGTACTCACAGTTAAGGCAGACACAGAGGCCCAGTGCAGTATACTGAAGGAAGGATGCCTCAACCCCGAGACCATGGTGAGAACGTACTTCGTGGAGTTGCAAGGTGTGGCGGCGAAAAATTCACCCCCCTCGGTATACCTAAATTTGTGCTGGAGACACCGACTCTAAATGTAGAATATTGGTTCTACATAGTCCGAAATAACGTGCCGCTAGGGGTCAATGGACCGTTAGGAATGGATTTCATCAAGTATCATAAGGCGGATATCCTGCACGGATAGATGCTGAAGTTGTACGGGTACTGCATGCCGCTATTGGACGGCACGACGAGGGTATCTCTGCCGCCACGCAGCGAGACAGTCACCTAGGCCGCAACGATGAGCAAATTCGTAGGATTGCTCTCGAGAGTAGAGCTTGAGGACGGAGTTATAATGGGTTCTTGCGTTACGCCGCCGCGTGGTAGTGGCTGTACTATCAACTTAATGAACACTACCGAGCAGGCGGTGGACGTACAACGCCCCATAGTGAAACTCGAGCCGCTCGAGGAAGCGGCACTAGGTTAAGCGGCCGGGGCAGCCGCTATGGAGGTATGTGGCGTCAGCACGGAGCGAGGGGCCGACCGCCTCATGCGACTTGCGGGGGAGCTCGATACAGCAAACCTCAACCAGGAAGAGCGCAAAGCGCTTAGTGAAATCACTAGGGAATACAAGGATATGTTCCATCTACCAGGGGATAAGCTAACGTGTACGCCTATGGTTGAGCATGTGATACCCCATTAAGGTGCACCGATACAGGCTGCCCGGGCCCCACAAAAGGGAAGTGGAAAGGCAGACCTGCGAAATGCTAGAGAAAGGCATTGTCCAGCCCAGCAGAAGTCAGTGGAAGGCGCCACTGTTGGTTGTGGCAAAGAAACCTGATGCCGCCGGAATAAGGAAGATGCGGGTAGTGGTAGATTTTCGAAAATTGAACGAAACCACCATCGGGGACTCGTACCCACTGCCCAACATCACTGAGATATTGGTACAGTTGGGACGAGCCCGATATTACACGACCTTGGACCTCGCCTCCGGATTTCACCAAATCCCGATGGCGCAGCAATACAAGAAAAAAACTGCATTTTCTACACCACAGGGTCATTTAGAGTATGACCGCATGCCTTTCGGACTCAAAAGCGCGCCACCGACTTTCCAGAGGCTGATGAACTTCGCGCTGGTTGGACTACAGGGAGTTAAATGATATGTGTACCTAGATGACATAGTAATCCATGGTAAAACCTTCAAGGAGCACAGCGACATGCTGCGGGAGGTGCTACTGTGGCTGAGAGAGGCAAAATCGGCAGTGCAACCTAGCAAGTGCCAATTCCTGCGCAAAGAAACGCAGTACCTCGGCCACATCATATCCGAAGAGGGTGTACGTGCTGATCCGAAGAAGCTGGAAGCGGGGATACAAAGGGGATACAATCCTTCCTTAAACTAGCCGGATACTACCGGAAATTCATAAACGATTTCTCGAAAACCACAAAACCACTCACAGAATTAACCCAGATGGGGGTTCAATTTGAGTGGACAGCAGTAAGGGATGCTGCCTTCGAGGAACTGATGACAGCACTTACCACAGCACCGATACTGCAATATCCCGACTTCACGAATCCGTTTGTTGTAACAACAGACGCCTCAGACAAGGCGCACCGCGCAATCTTATCGCAAGGCAAGATCGGGGACGATTTCCCTATATGCTACGCGAGCCGTACTATGTCAAAGGCCGAGATGAATTATACAACCACGGATAAAGAGCTATAATTTGGGCACTTGCTCAGTTCCGGCCATATATTTATGGTAATCGTTTCACGGCCACCACCTAGCTGTTCGGACTAAAGGACCCACGTTCGAGACTAATGCATTGGAAAATAAAATTGACGGAACATGAGTTTAACGTCGAATATAAGGCAGAAAAGCGTAATACAAATGCAGATGCGCTAAGCCGTATATTCACTACTACAAGGGCCCAAGTCAGAGCCAGGAATGAAGTCTGTAGATTGGTAAAGGATAGCACAAAGGGGCAACTCGGCACAGCGAATGACCGCACAAAGCGGAGAGCCGAAGATACCCCGAGCCAGCTTAACGACGCGGCAAAGCGAGAGGCAGCGCCTGCCAATACTTCAGAAGAGGACAGAGAGATTCGCAACGTGCATGCAGGTCGCTCTACTGATCCCCACAGCCCCGCCGCGAAGCCGTGCGGTCGGGGAAAGGGCAGACATGCACGCTAGCAAAGAAAAGCACTAGTAAGACTGCGAGCATCACCGAAATAGATAGAGTGAGCGCAGCACAGCATGGCGGACCCGCAAGGCGTGGAAGGTCGCGAAAGGCAAACGTTGCATGGCCGCTCGAGACAAAGAGCAACGCAACGGCGGAGCTACCGGTGGGCACACCGAGCGACGAAACTGCGGATAGAGCACCGCAAAAGCCTGCTAACGAGGCGAGGCACGGCGGGGCCCGTAGCCCGCAATGTTCCAGCAGCGCGAACGAAGACAGCGCCACAAAGAAGTATAGTGACTGCTGTAGTGGCGTAGCCAGCCTCTCTATCGATGACCGCTTGAAAATAATAAGAGAATATCGCGACACCCCCACAGGAGGGCATCAGTGTATAAGGCGTACATTACATCGGATCCAGACCAAGTACGACTGGCCCGGCATAAGAAGGGATTAGGAAGAATACATATCATCTTGCGAGTCCTTTCAAAGGAACAAAATTAGGAAAAGGGAACGAGTGCCGATGGTGGTAACAGATACCCGATCGCGGTCATGCGAAAAAGTTGCGGTCGATATTGTAGGACCGCTACCTGAAAGCGCATCTGGAAAAAAATATATACTCACTATCCAGGACGCGCTTACGAAATACAGTGCAGCGATATCACCGCCGAACGAAGAGGCTTCGACAGTCGTTAGAGCATTAGTAGAAGAATTAATTTGCCGACACGGAACGCCGGAAATTATATTGTCGGATCAGGGTACAAACTTTCTCAGCTCGACCTTCAAGGAGATGTGTCGATTGTTGAGAATTTAAAAGATACAAGCAACGGCCTACCATCCAGAATCAAATGGCGCATAAGAAAGATCGCATCGCACCCTCGCTGAATACCTAAAAAATTTCATAGATGAGAATCAAGGAAATTGGGACGAGTGGTTGCCGAATGCGATGTTTACGTACAACACCACTATACATACGTGGACTGGAATGTCTCCCCACGTGTTGGTGTATAGACGCGAGGCAGAATTACCGACCGCCGTAAAAAGGAGCCCCGCAGCCCCTATGCCTACGACGACTACGTCCACGAGTTACGCAAGTGATTACGCGCCGCATGGACTGTAGCACGCGACAACCCGGATGGCACGATAAGACGGTCGAAAAATACGTACGACCACGGCGCACAGGTGCAGGAGTACCACGTCGACGAACGCGTACTCCTCCGCGACGAGACGGTGCGCAGGGGATGGTCAGCCAAGCGGACCCCGAAGTGGACTGGACCTCATGAAATAGTAGAGAAGAAGCCCCACGTCAATTACGTAGTCCGAAAGGGACGGAAAACTCAGGCGGTGCATTCAAACCGCCTGAAGCTCTTTATCGAGCACTAATAGGTCCGAAATATATATGAACTAGCATATTACCCGTGCTTCGCCACGGGTATCTTTAAATGTAATTTCTAAATAGGTCGAAACAATGCCGCACATCCGTACTTAACGCTTACTTTTGCCTATAACGACTCTACAACGCGTTCTTGGCTTAAAAAGTAATATGATTTAATGTAATGTAATGAATACATTACATTACATTTGTCATTATAGTATAATACATTACATTACATTAAATCTTATTACTTTTTTTTTTTTTTTTTTTTTTTTTTTCTTTAGTGAGGAAAAATCCTTCATGGACACCCCGGGTCCCTTGTAAGAGGACACCCGGGGTAGTGCCGGACTCCTACCGGCTAAAAAACCTCACTTTAACTTCTGTACCATGTGTTATGGATTATCCCAGGGATGGCTTCCCCTGTTCCCTACTCGGTGTCGTCCTTCCGTGTGCTGCGCACGTTCGATGGCTCGTCGTAGCCTATGAGACTCGGCACATCGTTGCACTTGAACGCGTAGTAGACCGCCCGCGTGGCGTCGTACCTGGCTTCTTTGCTTAATGTCACCGATCGTATCGTTTCGCTACCTGACGCGCACTCGCGCTAATTGTCTTCTCAGCTGTGGGGTTGGGGTTCCTTTCGCTATGGTGTTCCTCCCGCTTGGGTTGTCGTTAAAGGTCGACAATTTCTTGTTGTCGTCGGAGGGCTTTTTGCTTTTCCCCATCGTCGTGTCTTCCTTAGCTTCGCCTTCACTGCTAGTTTCATCTGGCGTTGTTCCTTCTTGCTTCTCGCTTCTTTCTTCTATGATTTCTTCTGCAATTTCTTTTGAATTTTGCTCTTGCTGCTCCTTTCTTCGTTTTTCCATAATTTCTTCTGAATTTCGTTCTTATTGCTTAAAGGTCAACAATTTCTTGTTGTCGTCGAAGAGCTTTTCGCTTTTCCCCATCGTCGTGTCTTCCTTAGCTTCGCCTTCACTGCTAGTTTCATCTGGCGTTGTTCCTTCTTGCTTTTCGCTTCTTTCTTCTATGATTTCTTCTGAAATTTCTTCTGAATTTTGCTTTTGCTGCTTTTTTCTTCGTTTTTCTGTAATTTCTTCTGAATTTCGTTCTTCTTGCTTCTCGCTTCTTTCTTCGTTTTTCTGTAATTTCTTCTGTAATCGTTTGGGTCTCGTCTTCCACTACGCATAGTGGTAGATCGGGTGCGAGTACTCCATCGATACTTACGTCGGCGATCGATTGTCCTGACGATTCGTAAATACCAGATGACTTCCCCCACGCGCTACTATTACTGCCTTTGTCCTTACTTTGTAGTATCACACTTTGTCTTTATTTCACATGTTGTCTTTATTTTAAACTTTGTCTTTATTTTACACTTCGTTTTTATTTTACACTTTGTCTTTATTTTACACTTTGTCTTCAATTTACACTTTGTCTTTATTTTACACTTTGTCTTTATTTTACACTTTGTTTTTATTTTACACTTTGTCTTTATTTTACACTTTGTCTTCAATTTACACTTTGTCTTTATTTTACACTTTGTTGCGAAATCTTTTTTCCCGCCTGTTGCACGCACCCGTTGTGCGTCGATGCTCGTCTCCTTTCACGTTGTTGCGAATTCTTTTTCCCGCCTGTTGCACGCGCCCGTTGTGCGTCGATGCTCGTCTCCTTTTCGCACGATATCACACGCCTCTACTTTATTTGCGATAATCCCACTTCAATAACGCTGGATTGTTATGGATTATCCCAGGGATGGCTTTCCCTATTCCCTACTCGGTGTCGTCCTTAACCGAGGTGGTCCTTAACACATGTCATAACACTGAAGGACTTCTTTGTAGACCACATTAGTAGTTCTTCCCTGAAGTGGTAGAATCACCAGGCTGCTTGGTGAGCTCACTCTGGAGCAGGCTACATAAAACTGTCCATGTGAGAAACACTCCTCCCTTAAGTCAATCCCTGCCATCTTCAGCGACTGCCCCTGGGACTTGTTGATGGTCATAGCAAAGCAGACCTTGGGGGGGAACTGCAGCCTCTTGAACTCGAAGGGGTACTCTGATGGTATGAGTGGTATGCGTGGTACAAATACCGACTCCCCTCGAGCACAACGAGTGAACACTGTGGCCTCAATAACGTTTCTATAAAGGGCCTTCACTCGTAGCCTGGTGCCGTTGCAAAGTTTGGGCGGGTTGAGATTCCGCAGCAACATCACTGGAGCCCCCACTTTGAGGAGAAGCTTGTGGGGTGGGAATCCAGGAGGGTTGAGGGAATTGAGAAACTCCACGGGGTAATGGACGGCGTCATCCATTTGCATTACTGAATCCACAGACCTATATTCCATTTCTGCCTCTTCGAACGAATTAAGTAGAATGTCATTAATGATGGCAGCGTTATCATTCTTTGGGGTCAGAATGGCACGCTCGCACAGCCAGTCCATAGACTTTTCCTTGATATCGGCTATATCTGGGTATATTCTGGTTGAAAGGTCTGTTAGGGTCATCACTACTGCGCCCAGGCCTATAGGGATAGTCACCTTTCCCTCGGACTCAGGATATTCTCCATTCCCTATTTTCAGTAGAAGTTCGGAAAATTCCCCAGCGGAGACATCACCTCTCAAGTGGACCCTCATGTTCTTCCTGAGAGAAAGTTTGCAGATAAAGGGCCATAAATATGACGCCTTGATGCACGCCTTAATCTCGTCAGCTCGAGTTCCCCTTGGCACTACTGGCAAAGTCTGCCGAAAGTCTCCAGCAAGCAACACAGTGACTCCCCCCATCACTCCATCGTTGCCTCTGATGTCTTTGAGGGTTATGCTCAGTGCCTCAAAACCCCGCTTGTGCGCCATGGTGCTCTCATCCCAAACAATGAGCTTACAATCTCTCAGCACTTTGGCCATATTGCTTTGCTTTGAGATGTTGCACAGAGGTGTTTCTGCATGAATGAGATTGAGGGGCAGCTTGAAGGCAGCGTGGGCTGTCTTGCCTCCCTCCAATAGCGTAGCAGCGATGCCAGAGGATGCGACAGCCAAAGCGATGCCACGATCACTCCTTACCTTCGCCAGGAGCAAGTTGATGAGGAAAGTCTTCCCAGTACCACCGGGAGCATCCAAGAAAAAAACCTGCCCAGCACCTGACTCAACGCTGCTAAGGATCTGCCGATAGACAGCGAGCTGCTCATCCGTTAGTAAACCCTCGTTATTCGATACCACTTGTGCCAAGGCGTTTGTATCGTAGCTGGTCTCCCTCAGATAGTCCTTATTTCCCAAAACTTTTCCAGACCTTGTTGGTTGAGGCAAGCCGTACTGAGGCAAACCCTGTCCTCCCAAAGCTAACACTGCGTCCTCAATCAGCACCAGGCATCTATTGTACACCTGCTCCTTTATCTGCTGTGCACTATCTTGCAACTCTCTTTCCACCTGCCGCGTGATATCTTCTGAAAAACTGTCCTTGTACTTCTCCCAAAGACTAAGAGGATCAGAGAGTTGACAAAAACCAACATCACTGTGAAGAGCTCTCGGAGCTTAAACGGAGAATCACACAGGGCAGCTTCCCCCAAAGTACTATCCCAGTGATTGTCATCCTCCAGCAAACCTAATGCCTTGCATGTAGACTGGAATGTAGGATGAAGGACACCATTCACAATCTTCAACTCTGAAAAAGACGTTGGGCCTCGAACCTCATGTAGCAACAGACGGAGATAATAACATTCGGTGTTACTTGGGTAGATGGTGTACACTCTTCCCAGCGCATTGCCTCTCTTCACTCCTGACCAGCCATCGACATCGTTCCCTTGCTTCCTTCTCCCAAACTTGTAATTTTCCCATACAAAGTAAGAAGGGACCTCAGAGTACAGGAGGGTTTTTGCAAATTCGTCATTTTTGCATAACTCGAAAAAAGCCAAGAGTGTTGTCTGAGGAGGGTTGCTAAGCTTCTCGGCCAAGTTGTCGGAGTTGAAGTACACACGCTGACCATTCTCGAGGTGAACAGCCAGATGAAAAATAGTGGGATACCTCTCATGAATAGGGAACGCTAATATCCTCCAAACCGCCTCCGAGCTACTAATGTACCGCCCACTCTCATACATCTTTACTTCATCCTTCTCATTCTCCAGAGCAAAAGACGCCTGGTCACTGCCCTTGTTCACGTACTTGCAAATGTATTTAATGGACTTAACAGAGTTACATAATTCTACATTGATGTGAGCATCGATAGTGCGTGACAAGACAGGGTTGTAGGGCACCACCCAGCGGTTGTCCAGTTTTATCCTATTGATTTCTACAGTGAAGCCACCGTCAGCTGGAGACCTCCTACGATACTGCGGATATGTATCGTCTCCTGTCTGAGTGTTCTTGAGAAGTGGCCGAGGATACTTCTTGTTGCAACTACCTCCTTTCATGCAAGGCGAATTGTAATTCAAGCTGCCGCAGGGCCCATGAATCATGTTGGCCTTGACAATGTTGTGGAGGAGAGGATCTTTCTCAGGATCAGGTATTTCAGCACAGATGACTTAGTCGATCATGTCAGAGAAGATGCGCTGCTCTAGCCACAGCAATATGTGAATGTGAGGCAGACCCCGCTTTTGCCACTCGACAGAGTATATAAAACACCGTACTCTACCAAACAGACCGCCCTTGTTCAAAAGAGATATCATCTTCTTCACCTTGAGATGGAATACCCTGGCTATGATGTCATGACGATCGTGAGACTTTTGCCCAGGCAGCAGTACATTTGTGATATCCTTCCACCTGGGATTACAGGTGAAAGTGATGAACAGATCAGGACGGCCGTAATGGCGAACATATGTCATGGCGTCTTGAGTCCGCTCATGCATATAGCGAGGTCCCCCAGTGAATGATGAAGGAAGCACCACCATTTGACCCAGCTGAGCAGCGTCAGCATCCTGTCCACTCACAGCGTCCTTTAGGTGAATATAGCTGTCTGCCCTCAGCTGCGCCTGATTGTTCCTGATGTAATTCAACCTCTCAGTCTCTATTTTGGCATACATGTCAACCAGAAATTGACTGAAAAGGGAGCGGAAGTACAAAATATGGTTGACCTCCCCTTGCCTGACCATAATACGATAAGAGTAAAACCTCGCTGCGGAGACTGTCTTATTGAGAAGCAACTTGGTCTTAGAATCGCGCTGAGGCAAGGCAATAGAGTACCTATCCTCACCACGGCAAAACAGAAGCGGATACTGCAAGGCGTCGTATGATCGATGAATTTCACTAATGCGCTGCAATGTGTTGTTATGGCTCTGCAGCACAATGTCTCGATGCTTGAATTGCTGACCAACAATCACCAGAGCTACCTCATTTGCTGTTGGTGCATTGAAGCGACCTCCATGAGCGTCAGCTGGCTTTTTATCTGCATGGATAACGACTTCGAACTTCTCGCAGGTTGGAGCTACCTTGTCCGTGGCAGTCTTCAGATCCTTTATATAGCTATTGATGTCGTGTAGCATCCTCTGCAGTTGTTTGACCAATCCCTGTTTGACGTCAGAAAATTTGCTGCACCTCAAGCGTACTTCCCTTTCGTCGTCGCCCACAAAATACATTTGCAGAAATTGGGCTTCCTGTTGAGGTGCTGGCAGCAGACTTCCTATCAAATGATACACCTGCCCCTGAACTTTAAAAGTCGGTATGAAGCCATCTCGTAGAACCTGCTTAGCCCCAAATGATGTCATGTTGAAGCAGCCATTATACTTCCGAATACGTTCCATGAAGTGGACGTGCTCAGGGTGGATATCCATTACCAGGCTGTAAAGAGGCTCGGGCAGAGGTTCGAAGGGCGGAAGCTGCACCTTGCCAGCGCTGCAGTACATGCCGCGGGGCTCTTCCTTCGACTTCAAAGCATTGCAATATATGCATTTGTGGCTCATAGTACCCAGATCTACAGTGCTGTCTGCCTCATAAGCCACGTCAGGATCATATGCCATGCCTGAGTGAGCCTTGACTTTCCATGGAAGTGCTCGCCTTTCTACTCGTCTTCTAGGATTGCTTTGCTCATATCGAAATTCTGCCGCTCTGTGCACTTCAGGGTAATCTTGCTGGTACCTGGCCACCGTATCACGGTGCACTTCAGGATGATCTTGCTGGTACTTGGCCACCGCATCACGGTGCACTTCAGGATGATCTTGCTGGTACTTGGCCACCGCAGCACGGTTCACCGCAGGATGATCTTGCTGCTACTTGGCCACCGCATCACGGTGCACTTCAGGATGATCTTGCTGGTACTTGGCCACCGCAGCACGGTTCACCGCAGGATTATTCTGAGCATATTTCCTCGCCGCATCCTTAAGTTGCTTCCTCCTTTTAACATCGGAATATCTGGCACGACGTTTGCCAGGAGCCTTCTTGAGGATAGGAAGAGGTGATGGCTGTGAGAAGTCTGAATAGAAGTCGAGCTGGAAAAGCGGGGAAAGAGGTAAAGGCTATGAGAAATCTAAATAGGAGTCGAGCTGGGAAAGAGGTAGTCAGTCTGACAAGGACTACGACTATAAATACGATGACGATGATGGAGTCGATGACGACGACGACGATGTATTAAATTTTGAATTTTATTAAACTCCTTCTGCAACACTACTACACGTCTGTATCACTTAGGTTTGCTGTCTATGGCCAGCGTCATCTTTTTTGTCATCGTCTCCATCATCGTCGTCAGCACACAAAAATATTATTTAATTTTTTACTTACAATAACTTCTCTTCAAATATATCCCTTGGAAACACTATTTTCTTCAAAATGATAATGATAATGATATTAGATAATGATCTCGCTTACTCGCTCTTTTGCTCGTACGCTCTGTCGCTCGTTTGGTCAGAAATTGCCGTTTGACAGATTAATGCTGTCGACACGAATGTAGCCACAACGGACAAAAACATATCACCGTGAAAAAGAGACTTCTGTCGATTCGATACACTCGAAATCGAGATATCACACACTTGTTAATAAATAAAATATTTATCGAAGACGACAGCATTTCGGCAATAGTGCGCCTTAAGCCCATTTCTACGAAATGAACAGTCATATAATGACTGTTAGATCTCTTGTTTTTCTTCTTCATATATTTATACAGTCTTATGCATATTTATTTGATTTTTTTTAATATGGATTTGGCCCTTTACGGCCGATGAGGGCAAAATGCTGAATTATGCTTTGCAGAATTCTGTTTGCAAATACGTAAAATCATATTTAACCCTTTTACACCCCCTAAGGGGTGGAATTTCTAAAAATCCTGAAATTAGTTTTTAGACATTTGTTTGAGTAACATTTGCAAGCGAAAACCAAGGCGATATCTCATCGTGCCTAAGACATATTGTAACGGTATTAAACGTTAACATTGCCCTTAATGGGGTTGTTCGGACTCGAGCAGGAAGGAAAGTAATTTTAGGCTTTTGTAATAGGTAGAAGTAGGGTTTATTCAATAAAACAGATAAGAATTATGCGATACATTATAGAAAATTCAATTATTTCGCCCCTTTTTCTCGGTATTGTGGCTACCTCGGGCCTTACAATTTTATTATTCCCGGGCACTCGAGTGCAAATACAATCGTGTACGCAAAAAAATCTAGAATATTTATGAAGATCCTCGGTAATATGTTTTTAGTTGGTGACAGATTTTAGACGATGGTCGTAGTATGCTCTATAATTTGTGAGAAGACGTTGATAGTTATATGATGCAAATATATTCGTTAATTAATGATATAATTGATGATAATGCAGTTGAGCGTTATTCGATAAATTTGTTTAACCTTCGTGTTCCGTGGGTATGCTATTTAGCACGCGTACCGTCGGTAACTAGCCGGCCGCTGCTGATAGAATCGCGACTAGCCTTGTGTCTACTACTGACTCGCTACAGACCCGTCGGTGGGCGTGGAGTTTCCTGCTGATATAACAAATTTTTTAGAGGTCGACTTGCGCGTCCACCCGACCGCCGCTACGATCCGGCGTCAGTGGGATGCATTCCGAGTGCATGCGCAGTGACTCGGTATTTCAGGGCCGTAGCTTGTATATTTCTCGTTTAATATTTTGCCTCCAATCTATCTTTTAATTCGTTTCCCTACTGAAATTTCTATCATAATTTCCTGGTCTTGACTATGAAGATCTTATATCTTCGTTATTTAAAATATTTCGGAACGTATTTCGTGTCAGAGAGAGAAGACTGTTGAGTTTGCTTGATTAGATAGCTCCGTCCGTGGCTACTAGTGTGAGGAAGAGAGACAGAGATAGACCGCTCTGTTGATGTTTGGGTCTACGGTGCGTCGGCCTTGAACGCAGCACCAACTCAGCTGCTTCCCGTCAAATGTACGTCAGGTACCACAGCTGGGCTCTCTTGGTACCAGTGCGGCTGCACCTAGCGGGGGTTGGTTGCTCTTCCTTCCTGGTAGCTGGACTTCTGCGTTGGCGGGACCTGCGAACAAAACTGTTCCCCGAGTGCCGAAATTCGGGTCTTTTTATACCAGAGTCCCCTCCAGCTGGCCCATGCTTTCGGTATCACTATAGTTGGTGATGGTCCTGTAGCCCATGTCCTGTAGCCCACTGGTACGTCATTTTAAAAATCGTCGTTGGCCTTTTAATACTCCGTTGCCTGTATTTTTCAAACGGAATAACGGGACTTGGTCACCGATATATCGGCCTAATGGTGTGAGTGACGGCTCGATAGCGGTCCGTTGTTGTGTGCGTACCGAGCGTCGTGAGTAGCCAAGTATAGGCCGATCTTACTCGGTGTGCGTAACGCGCGGTAGCGATGCCTGAGTGTGTGCACCGCGCGTTATTAGGTAGTCTGTATGTTACAATATGAAGAAACACGTAAAAACAGATTTATCCCTTTTACACCCCCTTAAGGGTGGAATTTCTAAAAATCCTAAAATCGATTTCTGAACATTTGTATGAGTAACATTTGCAAGCAAAAACCAAGGCGATATCTCATTGTGCCTAAGAGAAATACGTAAAAATATATTTAACCCTTTTACACCCCCTTAGGGGTAGAATTTCTAAAAATCCTAAAATCGGTTTCTAAACATTTGTATGAGTAACATTTGCAAGCAAAAACCAAGGCGATATCTCATCGTGCCTGAGAGAAATACGTAAAAATATATTTAACCCTTTTTCACCCCCTTAATCGTGGAATTTCTAAAAATCCTGAAATTGGTTTTTGAACATTTGTACGAGTAACATTTGCAAGCAAAAACCAAGGTGATGTCTCATCGTGCCTAAGAGATATTGAGAAATACGTAAAAAACATATTTAACCCTTTTACACCCCCTTAGGGGTAGAATTTATAAAAATCCTAAAATCGGTTTCTAAACATTTGTATGAGTTACATTTGCAAGCGAAAACCAAGGCAATATCTCATCGTGCCTAAGAGATATAGAGAAACACGTAAAAACAGATTTATCCCTTTTACACCCCCTTAGGGGTGGAAATTCTAAAAATCCTAAAATCGGTTTTCAAACATTTGTATGAGTAACATTTGCAAGCAAAAACCAAGGCGATATCTCATCGTGCCTAAGAGAAATACGTAAAAACATATTTAACTCTTTTACACCCCCTTAGGGGTGGAATTTCTAAAAATCCTGAAATTGGTTTTAAACATTTGTATGAGTAACATTTGCAAGCGAAAACCAAGGCGATATCTCATTGTGCCTAAGAGATATTGAGAAATACGTAAAAACATATTTAACCCTTTTACACCCCCTTAGGGGTGGAATTTCTAAAAATCCAGAAATTAGTTTCTCAACATTTGCATGAGTAAAATTTGCAAGCATAAACTAAGGCGATATCTCATCGTTCCTAAGAGATATTGAGAAATACGTAAAAACATATTTCACCCTTTTACACCCCCTTAGGGGTGAAATTTCGAAAATTCCCTTCTTAGTGAGCGTCTATGACACGAAGGGAATATATCCCTAGAATTTCAAGTTTCTAGGCCCAGGGGTTTGGGCTGGGCGTTGATGAGTGAGTGAGTGAGTGAGTGAGTGAGTGAGTCAGTCAGTCAGGACTTTTCTTTTTATATATATAGATTACCTATAGCTAATTAACATATTAATTAAAGCTACGATTGAAAATGGGTAAGGAGCTCCGCAGAGCGTAAGGTGAGGAACTTTAATAAGAGAAACAAGGTAGAATAAAAACTTGTTTATTTAACATAGCACGAAACACGAGCTTGAACGTCTCCAATCCCTATTCCAGGTTGATTACCGGCGGAACAACGGCGATCACGTTACACCCGCCAGATTACAGAATCAGCACCTTCAACAGCAACCCAGGCATCTACTTCGAGGACATCGGAAGCCTCGCGGTAATCCAATCCACCTGGCTGCTAGCTGTCAGGTTAGATGTCACTGCATTAATGCACCGAGAAGCCGACACAAGCAAAAACCTGGAACGTCTGCTGGAACTATGCAACCAGGACGTCCACGGAAATGATTTATGCTCCGTCATTGCCGACTCGGTCCGGAAAATGCAAAGAAGGATTGACATGGGGGTAGTGACTATATTCGACCTCCTCGGTATGCGCCCCCTCAGGGAGCGCAGAGGACTGATTGACGGCCTGGGAAGCATTGTCAAGGCCATGACCGGAAACTTGGATCCAGATGATGCGCAGCAGTTGCACGAGGAAATCACCCGCCAACAAGCCTCGCAACAGACTCTCCGAGAAGGACTGAAAAATCAAGTGCAAGTGGTAAGGACCACCCTGAGTATGTTCAACGAGAGCTCGCATCACATCGAGGCCAACGAGCAAGCCTTGCTGACTCAGGTTATACGCATCAACCGCACACTCAACGACCAGCTGTACGCCGTGGTGAGACGCCAACGCCTGGACGGAAGCCTGACCGCAATCAGCACAGCCGTGGATGCGTTACTAAGCGATGTACGAGAATTGATGCACTTGGTAACAAAGATAGCCGAAGGCAATTCAGGAGGAATGCCTCTGCCACCGAGAACGGTTACGCGTTACCTCGCGATCGCAGTGACACACCTGCGGCCAGGCATGAGTTTCCCTGCCGCTGTAGAGCACAGCCCAGCGTCAGCACTTATGGCTGACCTAAAGGCCTACAACAAAGGTGACGCAATTGTACTCGTACTCGACTTACCGTTGATCAGGCAACAACGGTATAATATACAGAAGGCCTACTCCATACCGACAAACGATCCCAAAAATAATAACTTTTTAATATTATACCGAATACCGAATAATCCAAATACGCGGTACAGGCATAACACCGCTATCTATAATAAACGACCAACTTATACTTTTACTGTAAATTCGCGCGATTGTCTCATTCACTCGAGATCAAGCTCATTATCAGCGAACGATCCGAACATAATAATTTTTAAATATTGGGTCTGGGAAAAAGTTCGTGGCGTTTTTCCCGATAGATGGCAAGTAAGTCAGGAAACACAGATCGCAACGAAACCACAAAACGCTCGTTGGAAAGGTGACACTTCGAGCGTTACTTTGAGTATATAAAAATCGAAATTGGTGCAGTGGTTGGAAAGTTGTTTGCGTTTGAAAATGGAGAAAAGTAATGAAAAATTGCGCTATATTTTGCAATATTCTTACGACAAAGAGACAAACGCTGCGCAGGCTTGTGACAAAATTTGTACTGTGTATGGTGGGGGAACTTTATCAAAATCTGCTACGCGAAAATGGTTCGTCCGCTTTCGTTCTGGTAATTTTAATGTGAAAGATAAGTCACGCTCTGGTCGTCCAATCACTGAAAAAGCTGATAAAATTTCTGAAAAAATCCAGCACGATAAGCATATCAGCAGTGTCGATATTGGTATGGAGCTAGGCATTGACCACAAAACTGTTTTGAACCATTTACACGATGGCTACAAAAAGAAGCTCGATGTATGGGTTCCTCATGAGTTGAGCGCGAAAAACACGATAGACCGAATTAACATCTGCGATGCGCTGCTCAAACGCAATGAAATCGAACCATTTCTGAAACGTGTCATAACCGGCGATGAAAAATTGATCACGTACGACAATCGGAACCGTCGAAGATCTTGGACAAGGGATGGTGAGCCGTCACAAGCATTCGCGAAGCGAGGATTCACGGCGAAAAATTTGATGCTGTGTGTGTGGTGGGACTGGAAGCGAATCGTCCACCATGAG
Organism: Cylloceria caligata; assembly: GCA_963942595.1. NCBI lineage: Eukaryota > Metazoa > Arthropoda > Insecta > Hymenoptera > Ichneumonidae > Cylloceria > Cylloceria caligata. Next base: position 32,924,157 of record OZ012709.1, read on the forward strand.
CTACTTCAAGTTAGTCGGACGATTGATTCTCAACTCTACTGTGGACAACTAGAGGGATTACGCCAAGCAATTGAAAGAAAACGGCCCAAATTGATTAATAGGAAAGGTGTTGTCTTCCATCATGATAATGCCCGACCACATACTTCTTTGATGACCCGTCAAAAATTGCGAGAACTTGGTTGGGAAGTTTTGATGCATCCACCGTATAATCCAGACATAACACCCTCTGACTATCACTTATTCCGATCTCTGCAGAAGTCTCACACTGGAATTAAGCTGCTTTCAAAAGAAACCTGTGAAAACCACTTGATTCAGTTTTGCAACTAGAAACCACAGAAGTTCTTCACCGATGGCATGATAGCTCTACCCGAAAAATGAATAAACATTGTCGATAATAATGGAGCATATTTGGTTAAAATAAATTTATTTTCACACTATAAGAAAACCAGTTGAATTCTACTAAAAAAACGCCACGAACTTTTTCCCAGACCGGGCAGCAGCCGAGGAGCCAGATATAAGAAGCATCGGTTCTCGGTTCATCGTTCCTCATTGTTCTTCGCGTATGCGAGACAAAAAAGTTAGTAGGGGGAGCGGGATAGATCTAGCAGTAGGGCGTTGATTCAGTGCAGGCAATAAGAGCACGAGTACCGAATTCGATAGTTCAACTTAATCGAAGGCATAGTAGAAATTCACTTCACAGACGAGCCGGTGATATGTGATATTGTAAGAGAATTTCCTCTGCAAAGCAATGTAGTGTTCGGAAAACCTTACATGGGTCAGGAAAAGGCAGAGGTTTGCTTTTGTCATGAAATACTCGTAAACCTAATGATCCCATACGTCCAAAACCCTTCCTCCGTACAAAGGAAGAATGTGAACGGAGTACGGGCTTTGACCAAAGAAACCAGGACGAACACGTTTTAATGGTGAAGGCACATTTGCGAATTCAGGTATATCTGCCTACTATGAATTGCGATCTGTCGGAGGGGTATCTATCGCACCAATGCACGTCAATGCACCGAATGGTATATTTTTAGGAAATTCTCTTGTCAACCAGAAGAATGGCTTTTGCCACGTACTGGTTGTAAATGCTCGAAGCGAAGACATGGAACTATCAGTTTCACCAGTCGAGTTGCAACCCTTCGAGTACTGTCGCTCGCACTCGGGTTACACGTCGGACGAAACCGACTCCTCAGACGATGGGGCGCCGATACCGACGGATCGAATGGGGGTGATTTTAGAAGCCTTACATCTAGAGAGTCGGAATGATTTAAAAGGAAGACACATGTCGATTATTCGCAGAATGACTGACCAATTCAAATTGCCAGGGGATAAATTGCCCTGTATGGACCAGATTTCTCGAAGCATCCCCACGGTAGACGAATTACCTGTCAACACACGACAATATCGGTTTCCTCTTATCCAACGCGACGAGGTAAAGACCCTGTTGGATAATCAGCTAGCGCACGACGATCGATATTCGCCGTGCGTTGACCTGTTCCTGCGGTGTAGCACGCTGCGTTCGGCTAAGCTGGAGATAGCCGAGGCAGGGCCTCGCAGAGCCGAGGCTGTGCCTCGCATGCATGCCGTGTTAAGCGAGAGGTTGTCTCTCTCGTTTGACTTCGGCTTCGCTCACCGGATATCTCACGCATTTCACTCCAGCGCTCAACGACGCTTTTATATCAGGCAGCCGAATTGTAAATATCTGACACTTTCGAAACAACCACGGGTACAGCGCACACATCTCCTGGACATCTCGGACTTTTCCACTGCATTCACCGGACTTTCTCAACCTTCTGTGCTCACCAGGACTCAAAACTCAGGTAAGAGTACACCGTCACAATTCAGTGTAATTCAATGTCGGTGAGGAGTAGAAAATAAGTCGGTGCATCCTCATAAAGGTCTCACCCGTTGACGTGCTCTGCAGCGCGAGCTATACCACGTTTTTCCACACCACTTGTTGCGCACCCAATTAATACAATTGCGTGTGTTCATATCAGTTCACTGTACTTTCCCCCACCCAAGTTTGCTGGGAAAGTACGGTGAATTTATTCCACTCATTTTCTGCATCCTCAAGCTCACTTTGCTGTGCAGTGCAGCGTTGACTGCTACACGGTTTGTTATAGTAGAATTTCAGCACTCAAGTACCAGAGTTGCATGTGCCAGGACTCACTCTCTGTACATTCAAATTTTCTATCGTATTGAGAAGTTACTGGAATTAATAAAATCAATCTGCGCACTCACATATCTCGTTGCGTGGCGTGCTCCGCAGCACTGGCTGCAGCACGTACACTACTCGCATTAAACACAGCACACAATTAATATAATTGTGTGCCACTCAAACAATTCACAAAGACAGCACACAATTAACGTAACACAATTTGTGTGTTACCCGAATATTACACCAGAATCAAAATTCAACTTCAATTCTTTATATTTTATTTTTATATTTGTTATTTTGGCTTTATTTGATATTGTTATGTAAACTGACAAGCGGAAGGTGGAAATAAACTACTTTTTCTAACTAAACATCAATGTGTCTGGCTTCTTTTTCCCTTTCGTGAGAAAAGACTCATAATTTTCAATATATTCTCAGGTCGCTCCAACAACATCTGGACGGATTCTCAAACAGACTCAATGTAAAAAAAAACTCAATAACGAGGTAATAGAAGAGTCTCCATCTCCGTATAATTCTCCTCTATGGATAGTTCCGAAGAAGGCGGATTGATAACGTCGACCTCGTATGCGTATGGTGATTGTGTTTCGACAAACTCAATGAGAAGACAATCTCCGATGCATACTTGTTTGAGAATTCGTCCGATGTAGTTTGACCGATCTGTGAATATATTGGAAAAATATGAGTCTTCACTCACGACAGGGTGATAAATAACCAGACACGTCGATGGTATGTTGAGGAAGCGGTTTATTCTACCTTCCACAATTTGGCATACACAATAATATAATTTGGAAAAATATAACGTTAAGAACAAATGCAAAAATCGGTTAAATTTGGAAAGAATAAAAATGATATAAATAATTACACCAAAAAAACAGGGAATTGACAAATATATAAATAAACCAACTGAATTGAATTCTGTAACAATTATATTAATTGTGTGCCTGGTGAGTGGGCGGTGAACGTGATGCAGTGAACGCTGCAGAGCACGCCACGGAATTAAACAATGAGTGCATATAATGTGTCAATTCTTCATTGCGATCTCCCAACAGATTTATCTTAGAGAAGTTGCAGTGAATAGGTGAGAGCACTCGCAATTTGATTGCTTGAGTGCTGTAAGAGAAAAATGAGAAGATTGACGCAGTCAGCACTGCCTAGCACATTACAGACATAGATTGAGGATGCACAATTGAGCAGAGAATATTCACAGTATTTCCCCAGCAGGTTTACTGGGGGAAACTACAGTAAATATAAAGCACATGCGTAATTATATTAATCAAGCAGGCAAAATAGAGTGACGAGAATGTGGTGCAGCCCGTGCTGCAGCGCACGCCACAAAGTGAGACAATTATGTTGATGTACCGATGAGATTATCACTCCTCATCGTCATTTAATCTATTAGAAAAATATAACGATGTACTCGTACCTGATTTTGAGTCCTGTTGAGCACGATAGCTGAGCAGATCCGATGAAAAGTGGTGAAGAATGTCCAAGAGATGCAGAGATGAGTGCGCTATTCCCGTGGTTGTTCCGAAAAGTGTCTAAATTTTCAACATGGCTGCGGGATACGGAAGCGTCGTTGGGCGCTAAAGTCAATTGAGAGAGATAGCCGGTGAGCGAAGCCGAAGTCAAACGAGAGAGACAACCTCTCGCTTAACACGGCATGCATGCGAGGCACAGCCTCGGCTCTGCGAGGCCCTGCCTCGGTTATCTCCAGCTTAGCCGAACGCAGCGTGCTACACCGCAGCAACAGGTCGACGCACGGCGAATATCGATCGCCGTGCGCCAGCTGATTATCCAACAATACCCTTTACCGAACATAACGGATATTCTCGATCAGCTGGGAGAAGCCCAGAACTTCTCAACCTTTAATTTAGCACGTGGCTTCTAGCAGATCTCTATGCACCCAGACGATCGCAAGAAAACCGCATTCTCAATGCCTAACGGTCGCTACGACTATGTTTTGTAACGTGGCAAAACAAAAGACCATCAAATGCTACGTCCTCCTTGCTCGACAGCCTTAAGCACGATCTCGTAGGGCCCCGGTATATTTGCGTAGGACTATATTTAATTATTTTTCTTGTTGTGTTTTTATTCTTATTCATACGATCGAATGGACCAAGAGAGAGAGAGAGAGAGAGAGAGAGAGAGAGAGAGAGAGAGAGAGAGAGAGAGAGAGAGAGAGAGAGAGAGAGAGAGAGAGAGAGAGAGAGAGAGAGAGAGAGAGAGAGAGAGAGAGAGAGAGAGAGAGAGAGAGAGAGAGAGAGAGAGAGAGAGAGAGAGAGAGAGAAAGAGAGAGGACGTGAGCGACGGGATAACTCGTACTGCCAAAATGATGAAGTTTTAATTGATTTAAGATTAATTGTTAAAAAACCAAGTTTCATTTTACGCGATCTTCTCTTTCACATTGTTTTTCTTGTTATTGTAATATTTGGCCAAATTCGTAATCATTCTAATTGAATAAACGATCTGCCCTAGTGGCATTTATAAATCACGTATTTAAAGTGTTGTCTGTTTTATTTATTGAATTTATTTATGGATTCTACTTTAGTTATATTATTTATTTGTTTTATTTCTTGACTCCATTTGTTGGTTATTCATTTTATTTTATTTGATCTTATTCCTTGATTTAGTCGTATTGTTTTGTTTTGTTTTATTTACTAATTTAAGATTTTTTAAAATTATAACCACCTTGACAGTCCGAACCACCCACTCTGCCTTGAACAGCTGTAGTTAGCCTGGGCTGAGTCTGGTTGAACATCTCGTTAGGTTTCCTTTCGGCGCGTAAGCGCCTGGCGCCCAACTCGAAAGAGTAAAACAAAAGGAAGGAAAAATAGCTCAGACCAGCTGTAGGTGACGTGGTGCGTTGAGGCACAAATTGACGTTACAGTACTTATCACATGGCACACAGTGATATAGCTCTAATTTAACTTCCTTATTGCATTGGCTACATACATGCGCCTTATTCATCACACGCTAACTTATCGGCACCGCCGAATGTCTTTTAATCAGTTTGTAGTTTTGGCACCTGCTCGTATCGCCTCATGCAAACTCATTCAAGCTGACGCACCTTGTCAGCATTTCGCGACGTGGACCTATGACTGTCTGGCCGTATCGCACCTTCACTTAATATTAATTTATATCCTGCCTATGAGTTCTGTCTATTATCTTTTTACATTATGTAACACTTACACAGATGCTATACCGCACGTACAATCGCACAGCGTATTTATCCGAATTACCGAATAACTTTTTACCACTTAATTTTTCATTCTCTGCAGAGCACGACGAGAGAGAGAGAGAGAGAGAGAGAGATTTATTAGCTTTCTCAGCTATTTTTATACACAGTGTTACATATTTTTTCTTACATCTACATCCATCTTACTTTACTGTTGACACAACATCTTCCTTTAACATTCGTGTGAACTGTTCTACGTTTTGCAACCTTTTAATTCAGCTGGCAATGCGTTATATGCTTTCACTCCTTCATAGTACATACTCTTTTGTGTACTTCGCGTTCTTCTAAATTGTATTACTATATTTTCCGCTTGCCTTGTTTCCCTACCACTCTTCGTTCCTACTATTTGTAGCCGATTTTTTAATTCTTTTGGCAGTAGATTCTACACGGCTTTAAAGATGAATGTACAAACATTATAGTACAATCTTTGCCTTATGGACAAAAATTGTACCGCGCTCAGCATATCTTCTACCTTCGTATACCAGGTCTATAAATATGAAACCGGAATTTGCCCATAGATGGCCCTAGCTGTCAATGTAGTTACCGTCAAACCGCGTCATTGGCGCCATTTCCTTGTTGACATCTCTGACAAAGATTTTCAACTCACAACAATACAAGTTTCATACAACAGCATAGTTTGTAATAGCGTTGAACATGTCGAATTTTGTGCCTGGAAACTACGATTTGCGGACAGCATTGATTTTCTGTTACCAATTAAAGAAAACTGCTGCAGAATCGCATCGAATGCTTGTCGAAGCTTACGGTGGACATGCTCTTGGTAAATCACAGTGCTTTGAGTGGTTGAAAAAATTCAAAAGTGGCGATTTTGACGTGAGAAACGAAGAACGTGGAAGACCACCGAAAAAGTTTGAAGACAGCGAATTGCAAGCATTGTTGGATGAGGATGACGCTCAAACGCAACAACAACTCGCGGATCAATTAAATGTGACACAAGAAGCCGTCTCCATACGTTTGAAAGCCATGAGAAAGATCCAGAAGATGGGAAAATGGGTTCCACATGAACTCAATGAAAGACAGTAGGAAAACCGAAAAACCACTTGCGAAATGCTGCTCGCCAGGTACAAAAGAAAGTCATTTCTCCATCGAATTGTGACTGACGATGAAAAGTGGATATATTTTGAGAATCGTAAGCGTAAAAGATCATGGGTAACTCCAGGCGAACCATCGACATCGACTGCAAGGCCAAATCGCTGTGGACGGACGACAATGCTCTGTGTTTGGTGGGATCAGAAGGGTGTGATCTATTATGAGCTGCTAAAACCTGGTGAAACCGTTAATACTGAACGCTACCGACAATAAATGATCGATTTGAATCAAGCTTTGCGTGAAAAACGACCAGAATATCATAAAAGGCAACACAAAGTGATTTTGCTTCATGATAATGCACCATCACACACAGCAAAACTGGTCAAGGAAACGATTGAGGCGTTTAGTTGGGAAATACTTTCGCATGCGGCTTACTCACCAGACTTGGCTCCGTCCGATTACTACTTATTTGCATCGATGGGACACGCACTTGCTGAGCAGCGCTTTACTTCTTACGAAAATGTACGAAAATGGCTCGATGACTGGTTTGCCTCAAAAGAGCAACAGTTTTTTTGGCGTGGCATCCACAAATTGTCAGACAGGTGGGAAAAATGTATAGCTAGCGATGGGCAATATTTCGAATAAAATATTTTTTATCATTTTCATACAATAAACGTGTATTTTCTATACAAAAATTCCGGTTTCATATTTATAGACCTGCTATAGCGGTTGCATTGTAATATAACCCTCATTGCTCGGTTCCGCGCGATCTGCAGTTTCTTCAACTCTGTTTTACCCATAGCTACTAACAGTGTTGCACAATACTCAAAGTGAGGTGCTATGATTGCTTTATATATCACACATCGCGTATACACAGGTACATAATTCCTCATTCTGTTTAGGAAGCTCGTTTTTTTCCCTATTTTTTTAAACATATACTCACAGTGGTCTTTGAATCGTAGCTTCTCATCAATAATTATACCCAAGTATTTTATTGACTCTACTCTCTCTAGTTTCGTTCCATCCAAACACTTCAGTACTATACTCCTCCTCACGTCTTTCCTTACACTGCTGACAATCATATATTTTGTTTTCTCAACATTTATTTTCAATTTATTTCTTTCCATCCACTTTTCTACTATACTTAATAACAAATTCATCTTTCTCTCCACTTCCGCGCTGCTTTTTCCAGGTACATATATGACTGTGTCATCATCAAACATTTTTATTCCACATTCCTCTGGACACCAATTAACTATATCATTTATACCTTTAAGCATTTTGTATGCGGTCATATGTTTCTTCAGAGTGATAAATCTAAGCGACAATGTAATTGACCAAGTATGATGGAAAGTATCTGGCAGTTCGCTACTCGGTTAGAGTCAACGCCACCTAGATCCCTGCGTTATCGATCTCAGAAAGATCTCTAACAATCGAATGTTTAATTATTTTTTGTCACCTCTGCTTGCCTCACTCATTCATTAAGAATTAATGAGGCAACCAGACCTGACGATTTTTTTTTAAACTTCTAAAGAAATCGTGAAAAAACGAGATCGATAACGCAGGGATCTGGGTGGCGCTGACTGTAACCGGGTTGCGAACTACCAGATATTTTCAAATATACTTGGTCAATTACATTGTCGCTTAGATTTATCACTCTGTATGTCATTTATATATATAATAAATAGCAACGGCCCTAGTACTACCCCTGCGGTACCCCATATTGGTTGGGAATAACTTCAGACCATTTATCATTGAATCGAACTTTCTGTATTCTATTTCTCAAGTACGTTCGGAACCAATCTAATACCCTGTCTCTAATTTCATATTGGTATAGTTTGTCTAATAATATTTGCCTGTTGATTGTCTCAAACGCTCGTTTTAAATCCATGAATATTACTCCTACCATTTTTCCTTCTCTAACGTCTACTTTCCATTCATCTACAACAGTTTGAATCGCCGTTTCACACGAATATTGCTTTCTAATTCCTGACTGATGCTCCGTTATGATGTCATTGGTTTCTAAATGTTTTTCAATTTGATTTTTCACTACTAATTCGAGCACCTTTTCGTATAATGGCAACATATTAATTGGTCTGTAATGACTTGCTTTTATAGCTTTGTTTATTTTTGGGATCGGTATAATCGTGGAAGTTTTCCAGGTGTCCGGGCAACATCCCTACCGTAGCGATCCATTTATTATTTCCACAAATTCCTCTTTTATTGCACTGAACGCCATTTTTAGTATATCACTTGATATTCCTTCTGCCATTCCCTTCTTTTTCGGGAGTCCCATCACTATCTTCTCTAGATCCTTTATTTCAATATGATTGATTTTTTCCATTGTACTTTTATTATCCATCCTTATCCCTGTTATAATTCTTCTTCGGATTGGAATTCCAGACGTATCCCGTTGTATTGAATTAACTATATTCTTTACACTTTGCATATAATACACTGTAACGGTATTTTTACGTTAGCATTAAATTTTAATCTTCTGAGGGGAAGAATTCGGGCTCGAACACTAAGATAATTAATTGTAGACTTCTATAGGAGGTATAAGTAGGATTTATTTAACAACTTGTAGAGAATTCTGCAGTGTTAGGCTTTTTGGCGCCTTTAACCGTACAACTTATTTGTGGCGTATAATCTTTCTGAAGGTTTCACGCTCTTCTTTACCCGTGGTGTTATTGGATTCCGACTCCTGCGTTCAGCGGTGGATGTCCCAACTAAGGAGAATCGAGCCTGGCCGTCTTGATCTTCCGCTCGCCTGGCTGCTAATGCGCGGTCCGCTTGGCTCGATGAGCTGTTGCTGGCGCGTCGGTCAGCTGATACAGACGTCGGGTCTGTGTCCGTGTCCGCGTTGTCTTGTTAATTAATCCAAATAATTTGTTTTTCGTGTTGTTTCGCGTTCGGGCTCTTTGTTTGTTATGGTCGTGCCGTTCCCGTGAATTTCCAGCGTGTTTTCCCGTGGTAATAGTGTTCTTGGTTCGCGAGTGATGGTCTGTATGTGTTGAAAGATGACAGTTACAGTATCACTATTTTCCAGTGATTCTTAATTATTGATCATTTATTTGATGGATTTCTCCAGCAATCGTCGGTGCTGGATCTGGACGTTCCAGTTATTCTTCTATCTTGGTGAGTCAGTCTTTTATTTGATCTTTTTCTTATTCTTTATGTCTTGCTGAGTGGTGTTGTGCTCATCCGACGCGCTTGACAAAGCTAATAAAATTGTTTCTTCCCTAATTATTTTTCTATTAGTCCTAAAATTCTCAATTAACTTTTCCTAAGTCTGGTTTGGTATTTACCTCCTAATTCCACTTATTAATTAATTTTCCTACTCTTTATTTATAATTCAACTCCATAAACTATCCCTACTCGTTGCGTAGACTTATTACATCTTTTAAGTCTATCGTACCATGCCTGTGTTTCCTAATATCCTTAAATTTTATTTATTATTCTACCTCCTTTCTCTATGTTGTATCACTATTTCTTCCACCCTGCTTAATCCTTCAACCTCTTGGTGCAACTTAACAAGTTTCTGTCACATTTGTTGATGCGCAGCGGTAACAATTCTCCTTATAGACTAATCCTACTTATTTCTAATTATGCGATTTAAAACTACCTTATGCTATTTTCTTAAGTCTCCTCACTAAACCCTACTCATCTATTTCAATGCCACCAACTTTCTCTTCTCAATTCGTTTTTTAGAATATTTTCTGTTTTTACACAGTCCGATGCTGTTTGCTATTAATCTTTTTATTTGTTCCTCCACTAACTTACACTGTATTTTTATTTGTCAATGTTCTAATAAATTTGTAGGGCTAACTCACACCCTTTTCTGTTAGAATTCTTAGATTTAATATAAAACTTCCGGATTTAGCAAAAATTTCTACTGCTGTGCACAAGCGTGTTCTGACTTTGTCGACTGTTGAAACGAATAAAAGAGTCTCTCAGTTTGAAGCTGGCTTATATACCTTTCTATCTTTTCCCACTCTCTCACTTTAACTCTTCTTTTTCTAATATCTTGTGTGATTTCTTTTGTTTCAGCTTGCCCCGCCACCTTGCCCCTTCGTTCCCATCGCTGCTCGAACGAGGCCAGCCGGTCGCTGACCCGCTGTTTTTCGGCAGTGAGGGAATTCAACAGGATTCAGTCTGTTTCGCGGTCTCGCCTGGATTATACTGCGAATTTATCTTTCTTATTTTACCTCTTCTTGTATTCTCTATGTGCTACAAATAAATGATTTTATTCGCATTTATTTGTGTTTTATTTTATTCTGTTTTTTCCTTTCTCCTTTCCAGGTCGTGACTACGTCACAACACATTACATTGATCAGCTATACTACCTCTCATCATGTCATTCAACATCTCAAATTCGATATTCTCTACTTCTTTAGTATCCATTGATTCTCCTTTAATTACTTCTTTTAACGTTTTCCACATTTTTGTCGGATCCTTCTTATTATCGTCTATCATCTTTTCATAATATTCCTTCTTCTTTTCTCTTATTAATTAAACTACCGCATTCCTTTTTACTTTAAATTGCTGCCAATGCTCCGCCAAAGCAGTAGTAATTGCTACTCCATATGCCTCATCTCTTTTTCTCCCAGCTACTATTATTTTTTCTGAATACCATTTTTTTCCTTCCCATACGCTTGGAATCTTCACTATTTTTCTGGATGCAAACCTATCTAATGCACACACTATGTTATCAACGAACATCCTTGCTATTTGGTTTACTTCTAACTCTTGAACTTGTCTTGTGGTAGTGCTTAACATTCGTGTAAATTCCTTCACATCAATTTTGCTATAGTTTCTTATTTTATATCCTCTATACTCGTTCCTTTCCTTTCTGTTACCTAATATAACTTTTATCGATGCATGACCCGTTATCTTCGGCTCATGTTCCACCTGCACTTGTGTACACCTATTAGCAAATAATAAATCGATAGTAGTTCGACTGCCTTGCGTTATTCTTGTTGGTTTATTAACGTATTGCTTCATCCCTAGCATTCCTGTTATCAACCTCTTTTTGTAGAACGTCTCTACCGTGACATCTATATTAAAATCACCTATTATCAAACAGTCTCCTTTTATTGTTAGTTCCTCAGTTATGTTTTCTATGTGTTCTATAAATTCAGCATCCGACGCACTTGGCGAATGATACACAATTACTATCACTCCTTTATAATGTTTGTCCTTGACCTCTATTCCAGCACACCAGCAGTTAGATTCTATTTTATTTATTGATCTCATATCATATTTAATATCATCTCTTATGTATAAGATTGCACCACCTATATTTCTATTCTCCGCATCACATCTGACTGCACCATAGTCCGGCATATACACTTAATTGTCTCCAATTTCAGCTGTCACTCTGGTCTCTGATAACGCTATGAATGCGGGTTTTATTTTATCCCCTACTTACTTAGTATCGTATTTCATCCTTATGTGCTATCAGACTTTGTGCATTTGTATACCATAGCGTTTCCTCTTTCAGTAATTGCTAATCGTCCCATCCTGCTCTCCTCTTCTCTTCTTGGATTGCTCTTTTGTACGTTGGGCATTCCCCATCTAATGCATCATGTTCCATCTTTATCTCTAAGTTGTATGCTTGGTTTTTAAACATGCAGTTTATGCACTTGTTTTTCGTCGCTGTACATTTACTCGTTTTGTGATTTCCCGCACATTTATGGCATGTTTCCTCTCTTGTGCAATTCTTGGCTATATGATAGTAGCTCCAACATTTGTAGTATCGCTTCACATTGACGTGGTTGTAAACCAGACATTTTCTCCATTCCACGCTGATCTTACCTTTGTCCAGTATCTCTTGGTGGGTTTCTTGATCCACATGCATTATTATTGATCCTTCGTGTCTCTCTCTTTGTTTATTCTTTCGACAATTTCCATCTCCTTTCCTTCCTTGTCTTCTATTGCATTCTGTTTCTTTATTGTTTCAACCAGCTCATCATCCACCAGCTCTAGTTCATCCACTAGCATGTTAACGATCTTAATTTTTTATTTTTGTTGTCTTGTTTCCATAACTTTAAATCCCTTGCCCATTTAGCTTTTATTTCCTCTGTCGTTTCACAGCCCAAAACCACAGCTCCATTGCTTTCTTCCATTACTGCCTTTCTTTAATCTTGTTACTCCCACAGCCATGTTTTTTATGTCGACCATTTCTTTGATCTTCTTTTTCGTGGCCTCACTTTCTTGTTGTTCGCTAGGCTTAATAATTATAACCTTCTCCTTTTTTTTTCTTTGACTGCTCCACTGTAGGTCCTTGTTACTTCCCTTGTTGTAAGTAGAACTCCTCCTTGTATCATCTTTTTTATTTCTTCCATTTCGATATTCATGCTCTTCAATTCTTCTTGTACTATTTCCTTAATTATCACCCTAACTTCGTTCTTGCATGCAAGTTCGTCCTTTCACATTTTTCACCAACTAGTCTATTTTCCCTCCGATATTTGCCGTCGTGCTAATACATCTGCTTCCAGTAAATGATCCAGTCGAACCCGATCGATCTCCGCTGCTATCTGCACCAGGTGTCAGCGTCCTCTGGCTTTCGTCAACTACGAATTTATCGAATCGACCATTACATTGCACTAGTTCTCTGTTTTTATCGAACACCTAATGTTTACTGTTAAAGTGTGGAAAATACATGGACTTACACTTTAGAGATAAACTATATTTACATTATATATAAGTGTTTATACAGAGACGGCTCAAACCCAAGTGTCTCGTCGCGTGAGCGGCGCACCGTTTTCCTCTCTACTCGCTGTCGAATCTCGCTTACGTACTCCAAACTAAGAGGGGAGGTTTAGCGTGCGTGCGTCCCCTCTCACATACGTTAGCGCACTGTTCAATATACTTATCAGGGGTACAAATTGAAAATGCGGGTTTGATAACAGATGGCGTTACTAACGCTATACGCATCAGGCAGTACTGTGACTATGTTCATGTCAAAGCTACGTCTTATAGCTTTAATTTTCAGTATGTGTCAATTTGTCGCAGTGTCAAATTAATAGTTTTTTTGAGCTCTCAATATGTCGAGTTTCGTGCCAACAAAACAGCATTTGCGGGAAGTTTTAATTTACTTCTTTAATTTGAAGAAAAGTGCTGCTGAAGCACATCGATTGGTCTCCGAGGCTTATCCGAGTCATGTTCCATCGGTTTCAACGTGCGAGAGATGGTTTATGCGGTTTAGAAGTGGTGATTTTGACGTTGAGGACAAAGAGCGGCCGGGCCAAGTGAAAAAGTTTGAGAATGCTGAATTGGAGGCAATACTCAATGAAGACTCGTGTCAAACTCAACAAGAGCTCGCAGATTCATTGGGAGTGACACAACAAGCCATTTCCCATCGTATAAAAGCCCTCGGAATGATCCAAAAGCAAGGACATTGGGTGCCGTATGAGCTGAAGCCGAGAGACGTCGAGCGCCGTTTTTTTGCATGCGAACTGCTGCTCGAACGGCAAAAACGGAAGGGTTTTTTGCATCGCATTGTCACTGGTGATGAAAAGTGGATCCATTACGATAACCCGAAGCGCAAAAAATCATATGGTTACCCCGGCCATGCATCATCATCGACGGCCAAACCAAATATTCACGGCGCCAAGCTCATGCTCTGTATTTGGTGGGACCAGCTGGGTGTGGTGTATTATGAGCTATTGAAATCGAACGAAACCATCACAGGAGCACTATATTGAACTCAATTGATGCGTTTGAGCCGCGCACTCAAAGAAAAACGGCCACAATACGAGCAAAGACACGACAAAGTAATTTTGCAACATGACAACGCTCGGCCACATGTTGCAGCGCCGGTCAAAACATACCTACAAACGCTGAAATGGGAAGTCTTACCCCACCCGCCGTATAGCCCAGATATTGCTCCTTCCGATTACCACCTTTTCCGATCGATGACACATGGCCTAGCTGACCAGCGCTTCCATTCTTACGAAGAAGCCCAAAAATGGGTCGATGACTGGATAGCAGCCAAGCCGGCCGAATTTTTTCGCGACGGTATCCGTAAATTGCCAGAAAGATGGGAAAAAGTTGTGGCTAGCGATGGACAATACTTTGAATAATTCATTTGTTACCATTTTTTCAGAATAAACGTTCAAAAATAGAAAAAAATCCCGCATTTTCAATTTGTACTCCTGATAGAATATTCGTACGAATATAGAATAAATGTACCATTATTTCAACATTTACACACACATCTCGGATGAGAAAACAGTTTTGGGCACGTCTTGCATCACACTACCTGACTTTTTATAGCTTTTTTGCACGCTGAGCATCGATTTTCATCGTACTTAGTCGTGCTATCCATATCGTCCGAGTTCGCACTAATGTCGCTGTATACGCTACTGTCGTGTCACCATGGCAGCGAGAATGGTTGCCGTCACCACTTTTACACGAACTTCAATATCTAAAATTGTTCACAATACCGCGATCTCGATAGCTATCAGAATTATCTATCGTTCTAAATGCTCATACAAAACCGCTCACTTCGTCATAGTTTTATCCTTATTACAGACTTATATTTCACTATAAAATTTGCTCAAACACGGATCACATTTGAGGGAGCGACTCATCACACTCAGTGGTCTGGTCGGCTTCGGGATTCATTAACGCTACTTGCATCGAGAGGATACCGTCTGCCGCTTCTCACTGTCGGGATATAGTGATGTCCCACTCAAGAATCATCTACATCATCTACCAAGGCTGGTTTACCTGCCGGACTGGGATACGCATCTCTATCATCTACTTTTAATTTATGCCCCGTCCAGCCGAAGGGCTTGCGGCGGTCATCTAGCGACAATGATTCCTTCAATTAGCACGATTTCGGATCGTTAGGACCGGATCATAATTCGCAAGCACGCGTGCCGGCAGATACTCAGGGCTTTTTCCCGGTTACCGTCGAGCGAGCAGAACTTAGCGCTAAGCGTAGCATTGTCCCGCTCTAAATTTGGCCTTCCCGACATTTTTGGGGCAAATCGTGGGTACCGGGATAGATCCTTTGAACAACTGACCGAGAGAAGTCGATACTAAAGAGATCTTGGAATTATCGAGAATTTGAAAGCGGTTCCTCCCTTGGGAATTATTAAGGATTGTCGAGGATCGCCGCAGCAGCATCGTTTCGGTGAGCTTTCTTCACTCTCTACGGTATTTCGTCATCTTAACGTGAACTTATATGATTGATAATTAGAGTTTGGTCGTACCTGCGATTCTTGTGTACCGCGTGCTGAGTTTTATTCGTACCGGGGCAGACTCCGTCTAATTTAGTATAACGTCGAGATTGTTTCACACTCGAAGCCGGGACTAACAATAAGTCATTCTGTATTCTGTATTTCTGTCTGTTTGTCTATTATACCGTTGCGTTCGTGTTAGTACGTCATCCCGTTGTGTGCTCTGTGTGAGAGGAGTTCGTATGTCATAGACCGTGTCGCGAATTATTCGGACTAACTGATGTTTATAGATGTATGTTATGTTATTTATTATATTTTATTGGTCTTTACTTCATTATTTTCGTAAGCTTATGCAGTGCGTGTTCGGCCATCGTCGCGTATTTTGAACGTTGTTGCGAGGGATTTGCACGGTTTGGAACGTATCTCGCGCCGTTAAATTTGCCGCTACGTTTTGTGATATCTCATTTCATTGCTGGCAATTGTTCGTTCAGTTTTCGTGACTTATTTATTAATTATTATTTATTTTCTTTCCCTTAATTTATTTGCTTCGTTGTATCTGGTTCGTCTCGTATTTATTTATTATCCGATCAAAGGTTTATTGTCTGACAGAGTTTCCCTGTTTTAAATTACATTTGTTATACGATGGTCTTTGTCGAAACGATTGAGCGGTTAGTGATTTCGCGTACATGACCTTCCGGCGTCCCGTGGCTGACGTAATGGATTGTGTATGAAGGGTTGACCCGGCATAGGCCACGAGTAAGCTTTCCTCGAGAATTAGTAGTTGACTCGGTTTGATTTCTTGTTGTTTGGTTCTGACCGATCGTTGGGATTTGATTCGAATCGAGCTGACGATGATTATAGAGAATTAACTTATTGTTAGAGGTAGACTGCGTATGCGAGGATGTGAGAGAGAGCGAGTGCCGTGTTATTTTATTGCTGTGATAATTAAGTTAAGGAATTGTCAAAGACCAGAATCAATTTACAGAACATTTTCTTTTATAATTTCTTTATCGTTTTTTTTGGTTATAGTGGTTCCGTCACGTCAGAAAGGGTTTTAATTAACTTAATTAAATAAAGAATTGGCCACCCTGGCGCATTTTGTGAGTCCTGTATCCATTGTGTTCGTTTTATTTCTTAATTGCAACCTCGACAGTTCGAACCACCCACTCTAACTTGAACAGCTGTAGATAGCTTGGGCTGTGCCCGGTCGCAAACACGGTTATTTTCCTTCCGGCGCGTAAGCGCCTGGCGCCCAACTCGCGAGAGCAAAAATAAAGGGAGGAAAAGTAATCAAGACCGGCTATAGGTATCGCGCCGTACGTTGGTGCAAAATTTACGTTACAGTTTATATGCTAGAAGGCCTTAAGAACGCGCCAGTGTCTTATGGATAATGTACTGCGGGGTCTCCAGGGTACAGAATTATTCGGATACCTTTACGACATCGTGGTATTCGCTAGGACGTTGGAAGAACACGAAAAAAGGTGCGTCGCCTCATGAGTACATTGGAGGATGCAAATCTCGTACTTCAGCCAGATAACTGCCAATTCTTGAGAAAAGAAATCGGTTATCTGTATCACATAATCGGCCGTGACAGATTGAGACCTGTTCCACGCGTGTCCCATGCTCGAACGTAATAGTCGCTTTTGTATGCCTCGCAGACGTGGTTGCTTATTTCTCGAACTCGATTAATATATTTTATTACATTTTCGTTTTCAAGCTGGATTAGACTTCCTAAATCGCGACGCACTTGATTTACGGTCCTTGCAGGCGAATATAGATTCTTGAAAATTTTCGTTGTCGCGTTTAGTGTTTCAAATTTGTTGCCATGAATTGATCTTTTATCCTCCCTCTTGATTTTTGTCCTGATTAATTTAACTAAATTTACTTCGGCGCTAAAAGGAAGCATTAACAAAGCTTCCTCGCAGATTTGTATAAATTCGTATACGGGAATGTTTTCTCCGTCAAATTCTGAAACGACGTCGATTGCATCTTAATAGATACAATTTGTGAATTTCCCGAAGGCATTTCGTCACATAATTGTGAATCGGCTGGGTGTAAGGATTGGGATTTCGTGGTTCCTGACTCGCTACTTATTTGTGTGGTTTCGGCATCTGTTTTTGTGTTGCAGTATGCTCAATTGGCATGTTTTAATCAAATCGTTACTTTCAATCCAACCGCTATCACAAAAAATAGGTATGTTACGTCCGAGTAACAAAAGACTCAAGAATTTACTTTGTTTTTGACCTTAGCTACGGCTAATTGATCAGGGATCCGGGCTAACGATTCAATAGATTATTTATACCACCTTAATCAAAAAGTTTTAGGACTCTATTCATAAAACCGAAAATACAAATTTATTCATCAAAATCGATATGATCCCGTTGAAAGTATTCTCCATTGACTGCAACGCACTTATGCCAGCACTTGATCCAATCCTCGAAATACCGCTAGTACTCAATTTTCGGTATGTCCATCAGAGTCGGCTGCGATTTTTTCATGACATCCTCTCGAGTGCTGTAACGCGTTCCGCGAAGCGTTTTTTGTATGTCGGTTTAACAGGAAAAAGTCGCAGGCAGCCAGATCAGGATAATTCGAAGGCTGCAGAGTATTCGTGTTGTTTTTGGTCAAAAACTCACGGATAAGGATCGCATTGTGCGATGGTACGTTATCGTGGTGCAAAATCCACGAGTTGTTTTCCGACAAATCCGATCTTCTTTGGCGAATTGCTTTACGCAAACATCTCATAACGCCCAAATAATACTCTTTGTTGACTGTCTGTTTTTATGGCAAGAATTCATGATGCACAACACCGTTGTAATAGCCGTCTGCCTAAGTAAAACCGTAACGCGTTTCATATAGGTGCCTAGGATAATCTTCATCATAACGAAAGTCAAGGCTGGTGATGTCAATGATAGTATACATTTCATTTCAGAAGTTATAGGGACACTTACAAATATAATTCTTAACAGTATAAATAATGTGTAAGCAGTGAGCTTGATAAAAGATGTACATATCACCACCGTAAGTTAATGTAATTCTAAATCAAATGTAAAATTTAAAAGAAATTAATTTTTATATCAGTCTGTTATTTTTAGATAGAATAGCTCGCCTATAAACATCTAGTAAGATATCCTTGCTTCGAGCCAAAGGTGGTCCTCAGAAAACCCAGCGTGGGGACAGAGGGAAAGAAGAGAAAGGCATCTTCTCCTCCTCAGTTGCTGACACCGGGGAAAAAGATAAGAGGCGGCATTATTGGCTCCAGAGCAAAAAACAATCCTACCGGCAGCAACGTGCCATAAGAGCAGGGCACTAATAGCACGGATTGGAAGCAGGTGGATCGGAGGAAACGATCATTAAAGAAGAAGGAGAGCGATAAGAACCTACTAGGGAGAGGGATACGCGAAAGACGCCCTGAAGTCGTGTTGGTAACCGCCGACATCGTATGCGGACACTTTGCGGAAGATAAAGAAGGAAGTCGATCTGAAAGATTGTGGAGTGGAAATCTCCAAAATAACGCGTACTCGCGGCAACGATATATTGGTGGCGATCAAAAAAGGAACCAGCGGAGTCGAAAACTTAAAGCAGGCAGTATCTACTTTGCTCGGGAAGGAGGCTACCGTAAGGACTGTGGGCCAAATGTGTACTCTGCAAATCCGGGATCTCGAGGAGATCACGGAAGAAGAGGAGATAGTCGAGGTCATATCATTGGCAGTAGAGGGTGCTGATAAAGAGGCCATTAAGGTGGGAGCCTTGAGGGCAGCTTTTAGAGGAACCCAGCTAACGGTAGTGACAGTCTTAGAAAAAGTAGCGGAGAAGCTATTAGAGACAGTTAGACAGAAGGTTGAAGTGCTGCACTGTTTCAAATGTCAAGGCTTCGGCCACGTCGCGCTGGACTGTAAAGTCATACATACGTCGAAAGGGTGTCGTCTATGCGGGAAGGAAGGTCACCTCGCAAGGGACTGCAAAGGAGGCCCATTCTGCATAATATGCAGTGCGGCAGACGAACGAAGAAAAGAAAAAGAAACCAAATGGCTAGGTTTCTACAAATCAACCTAGGGAGAGACCAAGAAGCTCAGGACCTCCTTAGGCAAGTAGCCGCGGAAAAGAAAGTGGATGTGCTGATTATCAGCGAGCAGTACAGGAAACGCGAAATAGGAGCGTGGTACCAGAACACAACGGGAAAGGCTGCAATCGCCATGCTGAATAGTAATATTAAGATCAGAGAGGTTAGTAAACTAACGGCAGATTTTGTGTGGGTTGATGTAGAGAACGTAAGAGTGTATAGCTGCTACTTCTCACCGAACCGGGATTATGAGGACTTTATGAGGCAACTCGACTATTTAGAAGAAATCTCAGAACAGTGACTGGAGAAATTCTCATGACAGGAGACTTTAACAGCAAGTCGCCGGAATGGGGTTCTAGGAGACTGGACAACAGAGGAGAAGCGCTGTCCGAATTATTTGCAAGACTGGACCTAGTAGTCTTAAACGAAGGAAATGCGTTCACTATTCGTAGGGGGGCAACAGGCTCAGTAGTGGATATCACGTTCGCGTTGGAGGGAGCGGTCGCGAGAACCAAGGAATGGCAAGTTTTGGAGGACGCCACACTTAGCGACCAGTACTTGGAGTACTGCATCAATGCGAATCCACGAGGACAGCAAGGAAGCCTGGCGGATCCGACATTAGAGGCAGGCGGACGGGTGCTTCAGAGACTCGATAAGATATTGTTTAAAGAGGCGCTGGAAATAGCAAAGGTCGAGAGTAATATGTAAGTACTTAATGATGCCGGAGACCCAGATGCGATCGTGAACTTAGCGAATAGCGTGATGACAGCCGCTTGCGACAAGGATATGCCACGCCGGAAAAAACGCGCACTGACAAGCAAGTCAGTGTACTGGTGAAGCCCCGAGATAGGCGAACTTAGGTAGGAACATAGGGCGGCACGTCGGAGGCTCAAAGACGTAAGAGGTGGGACTAAAGTGGTCAAGCATACGTGGCGCTGCCATTGCAGTTCAGAGAGGCTAGAAAGAAGCTGAAACAGGCCATACGACGAAGTAAGAGGAACAGTTGGGAGTTCTGTCGCACCATATACGAGAATCCTTGGGGTTATTACCCTACTAGCTCATAACGAAGAAGCTGGTCCTTCTACGGAAAGTCGGGTGGATCGAGAGGGAGGAGGGGTTCTTAGTCGATAGGAATCCGGCACTACCCTGATACTTGTGGGTACGCGGTATTACCCGCAAGAATTAGGGTTTCTATGCAAGATTCCCCTCTTTCCGTTTAAAAAAAAAGACAGACAGACATACATACAGACAGACAGAGAGACAGGCAGGCAGGCAGACAGATATACATACAGACAGGCAGGCAGGCAGACAGACAGACAGACCATTGGGCAGAGGTGAACTGCCAGATGGCGCGCCCCCAGGTGGCGGATAGGGGAATACTCGCCGTCGGATCGCGGGCGGCGGGTAGGGGTGTAATAAACTCGCCCCCGCGGATCGAACACAACCTAAGCTAAAGTGTTAGATACCGTGCCGAGGGCTGCATGGCATCTGGGAGAGATGTCTTAAACGGTCCCTCTGGGGAAACTGGTTCAACCGCAGGTGTGTTTAGGTAGCCTTACCACAGTAACCAGGCTCTGCTGGGGCGGACTCCAATACCTAGGTACTCGTGGGAACAAACAAGAAAGACCAGATTTCTAAAAATAAACAGGAAGAGGAGAAGGAGACAGAAACTACGACGGGAGAAGCAGAGGCGAGACAGGAGCTCGTTAAAACGAAACTAAAACAGCAGCTAGAACAGCTGAAAAAGGTGGAAGCGGAAGCGTTCGCCAAGATCGGTAAACACATTCTCAAAATCGAGAGCGTCCTGAAAGATTACACGAACATCCATAAGTCGATTCGCACTGCTAACGACGAGGCAGTAAGCCTGTGGAGGCGAATGAAGGACCATCGCGTCAGAAAGAGCATATGAGGAGGCAGCAGCGTCGCAGATCGATCAACGCGACGTCTCAGAAGAAACCGGAAGTAGCATGAAGTCGGACAAAGGAAGTACAAGAAAGGAGTCTCCGCTTAAGGCAAGCATCAAAGCGTTCAGAAGGATCAATACGACCACTGAGAAGAAGAAACGAGTAGCGTCGTCACCTCCGCAAGTCCTAACGCCCGGAAAAAAGATCCGAGGAGGAAGTACCGATACAACAGCAAGCGAAACACCCAGAAGCGGGACCCAGCTAGAAGAGCGGGAATCACAGAGAGAAGACTGGAGAAAACTAGAGCGAAAGAAGCGAACGACTAACAGCAAGGAGGCTGGGAAAAATACTCCAGCGAGAGGAATACGCGGACGAAGACCCGAAGCCGTGGCGGTCAAAGTCCCAGTGAAATCCTCATACGCGGATAGCCTCCGACAAATAAAGACGAAGGTCGATTCAGGAAAATGTGGAGTGGAAATTTCTGCGATAAGACGCACCCGTAGCGGCGTAATCCTCGTCGAGATTAAAAAAAGAAGCGGAGGCGCTGAAGCGATAATATCGGCTGTCGAGGGCGCCGAAAAAGAATCCATCAAAGTAAGGTCTTCGAGGAAAGCTTTGAGAGGGACCCAAATGGCAGTAGTTACGGTCCCAATAAAAGTTGCAGAAAAGCTACTCGAAACAGGGAAGGTGAAAGTAGGCTGGGTGATGTGCCGCGTCAGACAGAAGCTCGATATCCTGCGGTGTTTGAAATGCCTAGGGTACGGCCATGTTGGACGCGATTGTACAGGACCAGATAGGTCGAAAAAATGTTATAAGTGTGCGCAGGAGGGTCATATCGGAAAGGACTGCAAAAAAGATCCGTTCTGCGTGATATGCAGTGAAGCGGAAACAGAAGAACCAGGTGGTGCAGCCCATATCCTCGGTAGCGCGACGTGCCCCGCCTTCCAGAAGTCTAGAAAATTGAAGCCAAATGGTTAGTTTCCTACAGATCAATCTGGACAGAGGCCGCGAAGCTCAAGATCTTTTGATGCGAGTGACCGCCAAGAAGAAGGTGGACGTACTTCTAATTAGCGAGCGATACAAGTAGCCATATTCAGGAGCTTCATTTCAAGACACAACCGGAAGAGCCGCAATCGTAGTGTTAAATACCAACACAAGGATCAGAGAGGTCGGGAAACCTACCGCAGATTTCGTGTGGGTTGAGGTAGGAGGTGTGTGAATATACAGTTGCTATTTCTCACCAAACTGCGACTAGGATGACTACGTGAGGCAACTGGACCACCTGGAGGAGAGTCTCCGAACAGTAACGGGAGAAGTTCTCGTCACAGGAGATTTTAACAGCAAGTCGCCAGAATAGGGCTCTAGAAGATTAGGCCGCAGGGGAGAAGCGTTTTCTGAGTTGATTGCGCGACTGGACCTGGTTGTTTTTAACGAAGGAGACACTTTTACCTTTCGCCACCGGCACAATGGCTCAGTCGTAGATGTCACCATAGCGTCAGAGGGAGTAGCCGCCAGGATCAAGGGGTGGAAAGTATTGGAGGATGCTACACTCAGTGACCACCAGTACTTGAAATTACGCGTTCAGGACGAACCAAGAGGGCGATAAGGTAACCTAGCCGCCGATCTAACAGAGATATCCGGATGGGTTCTCCAGAAATTCGACCGGCTTTGGTTGAGAGAGGTGTTAGAGACGACGAAGCGGCAAGGTGACCTGCAAAGGCTAGCAGAGGCCCGCGTTCTAAAGATTGTTCCTTCGGAGGCCAGATAAGCACATCAAGGGTATAGGGGGTTTACAAAACCGCCAGTATGGTTTCCGGAAAGAGCGATCAACAGTGGATGCCATAGCCAAAGTTATCGAGACAGCGAAAACTGTAAAACAGGGGAATTGGAAACCTAAGGGTTTTTGTGCGCTGGTTACGTTCGACGTCAAAAACGCATTCAACACCGCAAGATGGGATCGTATCATGGGTGCCCTAACAGCAAGGCAGACGCCCCAATACCTGAGGAGGGTTATAGACATATACATGGAAGACAGATTCCTTATCTACGAGATGGAAAATGGCCCGGTGGAGTACAACGTTACAGCAGAAGTTCCACAAGGATCGGTCCATGAGCCTTTCCTGTGGAACCTGATATACGACGGATTGTTGAACCTGGAACTTCCGAAGGAGGCAACGATAATCGGTTTTGCAGACGACATAGCGGTAGTCATTACGGCGCGGTCGACAGGAACATTGGAGGTCGCAGCGAATGAAAGCCTTCGCCGTGCCAGTAAGTGGCTCAACAAAAACGGACTACAGCTGGCTGTCCAGAAAACGGAGGCGGTCCTGATTACAAACAAACGGCATTACACCACGCCAAATCTCGTTTTGGAAGGGGAAAATATCCAGTGGACGAAGGACTTGAGGTACCTCCGTGTACAAATAGATGAAAGACTACGATACGTGGAGCATGTCATCAAAACGATGGAGAAATATTGTACGGAGCCGAAATATGGGCATAAGCCATCGACAAGGTGGGAGCAAAGCGCCGGCTGGCGGCGGTATAAAGGCGCAGCGCTCTCCGTGTGATATCAGCCTACCGGACGGTGTCCGAAGAAGTAGCACTGGTACTGGTAAGCACGCCACCGATAGATTTACTGATTAGGGAGAAACAGGAGATATACGTCGAGCTGCTCCAGTTCAGAGACACGCCAGGAAGGGAACAAGACCGTCTAATAGTGAGGGAAAGAGCACGTCAACGACTAATGCAGAGATGACAAAACCGGTGGGATACCTCGACAAAAGGGCGATGGACGCACGAAGTCATCCCCAACGTCGCACAGTAGACGCAGAGCCCGAAATCGTGGCAGAAAAGTCAGAAAAAAATTTTTACAATCGGGATATTTGAGCAGGCAGTCAGGTAGAGGACTAATGGCTGCGTTAAATTGTAAAAGGGGAACCTTTTTCACCGTATACCTTCGTCGCTGCGTCAGTTGGAAGTTAGCCTTCGAGACGAGTGTTCGCATCGCGCGCTGAACGAGCGAAAACTACCGTGACTTATAAAATCGATAACTTTAAAGTGAAGTGTTTTAAATCAATCCGGAGACATGGATACGACTTCTGGAGGTATGTAGAAGATATTTTTACATTGGTTGAGTTTAAAATAAATATGTAAATTATTGAAGTGTAGTATAAACTACTGCATAAATAAAGTGAAAGAATTTTGTAAACTTATATTTTCAACTATCCGAAAAGTTATACTTTCTGCCATATTCTGCGACAGCCAATGTCTAGGCCTTTAGTTTATTATATAAGCTTGCGAAATTAACAGGAATTAGCTGCCTAGAGCTGCCTAACTTTGTCTGTTATGGTTTTTGGCAACGTAAAACAGGCGGTTGCCGACCGTGCACGCGCGCGCGGCGCCATACGCCATGCCATGGGGCCATTGAACAGCTGCTACTTGAGCAATAGGACTATATCCATACATATACCATATATAATATATATATATATACATATATATATACAAAATACAAATTCAAGTAAATCATTTATATATCTATTTTTGTAGACATACAACAATACATATATATGTAAGTATATACTAAAGTAATTAATTTGAATCGTCACATTTTATTTATATTTGATACATTTTTATTATATATATAGGTATATATGGGGCATTCCACGCCAAATCGGACAGTTCAATTTTTTTTCCCTTGATTTTGTCATATTTTCATGTACTCATCAAAAATCGGCTTCTGGTACATTTTGAGATGTTTTTGGTCACCCGTTCAAAAAATATTTGTTTATGTTTTTTTGCTCATAACTTCTTTCATAATAGTCTAAATTCAATTTTTTTTTCATAACTGTTGTTTTTTATGTACTTTTCAAAAAAAAATACGAATAATTATTGCGGCTACTTATTTGTTACAATAATTAAAATTCATTAAAATTTTGATCTGATCCTTCAACACAAATTCTATACAATTTTATGTCTTTATTACAGGGTCCCATTACGAAGGAGTACATTTGACGAGGAAAGAATTATATCTTATTATAAAGGATAATTTGAACGATAATTTCGCTACGTTATTGTTTGGCTTTCTGATTCGCAGTCAGTCACTTTCACAACCCGCGTATATCAATTTTGTTCAATTCAATTATAATAATTAAAATTCAAATAACTAATGCAAGTTATATATCATTGTATACGAAAACGTCATACTAAATAAGTAAATTATTTCATCCTTTTTTGAGTGGTACGGCAGGAGGGAGTTTTTTTGAAAATTTTTAATTTTTTTTAACATACTTGTCCGCCATATTGGATCAGCCATTTTGTTTACAATAATTTGGCTTTCGGATTCGTAATGAGCGACCCTCAAAACCCACATATAGCAGTTTTTGTCAAGATCGGACACCTTTTTAACATTCATGTCCGCCATATTGGATCGGCCATTTTGTTTACAATAATTTGGCTTTCGGATTCGTAATAAGCGACCCTTAAAACCCGCATATACCAATTTTTGTCAAGATCGGACACCTTTTTAACATCCATGTCCGCCATATTGGATCGGCCATTTTGTTTACAATAATTTAGCTTTCAGATTCGTAATCAGCGACCTTAAAAACCCCTGCATACCAATTTTCATTCCGATCGGAGGTTATTTGTATTTACTGCCACGATTTCGGGCTCTGCGTCCACTGTGCGTCGCAGCGTGGTACAATAGGGACCAAGGGCAAACAGGTTACTACTTAACGCAGGCGCTCATAGGACATGGCTGTTTCAACGCATACTTGGAGAGATTCAAGAAAACGGATATCACGGAGTGCTTACACTGCGATTACAGCCCGGACGATGCGAGGCACACGATATTCCAGTGTCCAGCATTAGAAAATGAGAGGACTGACCTACAAGCAGCCCTGGGCGGTAGAAGGCTCGAGGAAACTAATCTGATGCAAGTTATGCTGAATAACGAGCAATCATGGAGTGGTGTTGAAGCCCTCATCACTCCGGTCATGAAGAAGAAAGAAGAAGCCTAGAGGGCAGCAAAGGAGCGCGCGGCGGAGCGGAGCTGACAGACATACAGACAGCAAGACAAACAGACAGACAGCGCTGGACGAGCAGGAAACACACCTGAACGTTTAGAGTTGTGAAATTACGAGGGCGGAAGACATTTAGCATGGCCAGGAGAGGAGCCCGATGAGGGCGAGAAGCACACCACATTCAAGTAATGCGAAAGCGGTTCCAATGTGGTGTGTGGAGAGGGAGGAGGGGTTTTAGTCAGTAAGAATCCGACACTACCCGGAACACCAGGGTGTCGTATGCAAAATTTGCCCTCCTCCCAAGAAAAAAAAAAGACAGACAGACAGGCAGGCAGACAGAAATGGTTTTAGTTCGGACTCGAGCAGGGAGGAAATGAATGTACGCTTCAATAGTAGGCAGAAGTAGGGTTTATTTCAGAAAACATAATATTAACTGTTGCGGTACATGAGAAAAAGAAAGATATGAAATTTAATTGTTCTACTTCGATATATCTTTCTAGTATTTCTGGCTACCACGCACCTTACAAATAGTTATAATCGGGCTCTTGCATGCCTCTATATTCGTGTACGCAAAAATAATTTTAATATACGCTGTGACAGGATTCGCTTTTGAGTAGATTTATCAGTAAAGCTGTACAACTATTTTATATTTCCTGCCGAGTTCACCAGGTAACTTATGATATCTTAGCCTGCGCGACTATCGCATCAGTCGATAAGTTGCCGGTGCGCGCCCGTTGAATTATTACCGTACTAGGATCTTTCTATTGTAGATCGATATTGGCTTCTATCTACGTCACGAGGCCTCGTGGTGGGAGCGGGACTCCCGCTTGAGACTCCCGTGACGGCCTACTCACTAGCTCGCTCACCTGACCGCCGCTGCAGTTCGGCATCAGCGTGATGCATTCGGAGTGCATTCGAATAGGTGGTACATGTCAGGGCCGTACCTCTTATGATCCGGTATTATTCAGGATATTTTCCTTATTTGCTACAAATTATTCCTATTCCTATAAATCTATATCCCTACGCTATTAGAGTAGTATATCCCTACGCTCTGGGATATACTACTGTGTTCAAAAAGTAAGGTGAATTTTTTATTCAAACTTCCCGCATTAACCGAGTCGGACAAATGAATTTTTTTTCAAGTTGATAGGACTGTTAGTGACATCTGTGACAAATTACATGTCAATATCATCATTAGTTTTTAGTTTACGCTTGGTTTTGTGAACAAAGAAAAGTGAATTTGGCGATTTTCACGATGTCGAATTTTGTTGAGCAAAGAAGTGCTATTAAATTTGGCTTGCGGAATGAAATTTCCGCCGCTGAAACGTATCGAATGTTACAAAAGGCCTTCGGTGACGAGACTATGTCACAGAAAAATGTTTACAAGTGGTACAAAGACTTCAAAGAAGGCAGAGAACGTGTTGATGATTTGGAACGCTCTGGACGACCATCGACGTCAATTGATGAGCAACACATCAAGAAAATCAAGGAATTGGTGCTCGAAAATCGTCGATTAACAATTCGAGACCTTGCCGACATGCTTACAATATCAATTGGATCAGTGCAAGCAATTTTGAAGGATCATTTGTGCCTCAGAAGAGTCAAATCGCGTTTGGTGCCAAAATTTCTCAATTTTTTCGAAAAAGAGCGTCGCGTTCAAGCATGTAAATCAATGATTTCTGACTATCAGGACGTCTACAAACAAATTATTACGATGAGACTTGGATTTATGCCTATGATCCGGAAACAACCGAACAATCGAGCGAATATCGTGCCAAAGGTGAACCGAGACCGAAAAATCCATGCCAAAGTCGCTCAAAAATCAAGGTCATGTTGACAGTTTTCTTCGATTATCGTGGTGTGGTGCATTACGAATTCCTTCCCACTGGCCAAACTGTCAACAAGGAATATTATTTAAGTGTTATGCGTCGTTTGCGTGAAGCTATTCGCAAGAAAAGGCCAGAATTATGGAAAGACAACACTTGGATTTTGCACCACGATAATGCACCGTCGCACACAGCACTGGTTCTTGACAAAAACAAAAACAAAGCAAAAGCAAAAGAACAAAAAAATATTAACACAAGGAGGCGTAACAGGAGACAGGAAGCACAAGGGAGGTAATACCGAGTACTGTGTTTGGAGAAAATATGACTCAAGAGCGTATGGAACAGTTGGAAAAGGAGGAAGAGCACGCATTCATCGAGATAGGCAAACGTATTCAAGTTATAGAAGGAATACTAAAGGAGGCTAAAAACATCCACAAGTTGATTCGCGACGCTACAGAGCAGGCGGGAGTCTTCTATCAGAAGATGCAGGACCTTCGCGAAGTCTTAGGAGAAATCCGAGAGGCATATCAGTGAGACCACAGACAGGCTCACGAAGAGGTGCTGAAAGGAGCGCTGCCAAGTACATCTGCATACGCCCAGCAAAAGGAGAGCACAGCGCAAGCATCAGGGGAAAAAGTGGTGAATGGAGGAGTTACGCGCTCCCATCCTAGGAGGATACGCCAGGACAACGCGGCTGGGACGAGTCCTAGAATAGTTACGAGGAGAGCCGATCAGGACAAGAAAAGATTGGCTAGTTCAACCCTAATACCAACGCCGGAGAAAAAGAGACGAGACGGTGACGGAACCAAAGACGAAGGACGAGTCAACAACACCCCTCAGAACAAGAAGGTTCAACAGGATAACGGTGCTCAGGGGGCAGAGTGGGCAAAGGTGAATTGAAAGAAAAATCAATATCGTGGAAACAGCTCCAAAAAGCCCGACGAGGTAAAAATACGCGAGAGCCGACCAGAAGCAGTTGCGATAAAAGCAAAGGGAGAGGCCTCATATGCAGATATGCTCCGTGCAATAAAGTCAAAAGTGGATCCGGAAAAATGCGGCACGAAAATAGCTGGCATAAGGTGAGAACGCGCTGGCGAAATTCTCGTCGAGATCCAGAAGGGGATGACGCGACTGTCCGCACGATGACTCGGTTACCGTCGAGGACGAAATTCTGGCCGCAATAGTGGCAGCAGCGCAAAGCATGGGCATGGACTCGACAAGAGTCAAAATGCTAAGAGGAGAGTTCGGAGGAACGCAAGGAGCGTTGGTAAACGCACCAGCAAGGATAGTCGAAAAGCTCCTTGAAACAGGGAAGCTGAACGTAAGCTGGATCCGCTGCTGAGTTAGACTCAAGGCCCAAGTCTTAAGGTGCTTCCGTTGCCAAGGTATTGGTCACGTTGCGTCAGACTGCAAGGGTCCAGATAGATCGAAACTTTGTCGAATCTGCGGACAGGAGAACCACTCTGCGAAACTATGTAAAGAGGTGGCTTTCTGCGTAATATGCAACGAAGAATGTGAACAGGGTGAAGCAAAGCATAACCTTGGGAGTGCAAGGTATTCCTCCTGTCAGAAGGCTATGAAAAAGTATCGACGTAACTGAGTTTCTTCAGGTTAACCTAGGTAGGGGGCGTGAAGCTTCTCATGCAAGCAGCCATCGAGAAGGGTGTGGACGTATTGATCATCAGTGAACAGTACCGAAAACACAGTAGGTGGAACCCGAAACTCAGAGTCGATGGTGAATTTCGTAGTCGAGACCGTCACCGCAGCGTGCGATGCGGCCATGCCAAGACGCAGGAATATCCTAGGTAGAAAAAAAATTATGTACTGGTGGAACCCAGAAATTAAAGCACTGAGAGCAAACCTATGAGGTCTTGCAATCGCTTTTCAAGGTAGCAAGGAAGAAACTGAGACTAGCGACAAGAAGCAGCAAAATTAGGAGCTGGGAAGAACTGTGCCGCTTAATAGAAACGGACCCATGGGGACTACTTTACAGGATAGTTACCAAGAAACTTGAAGGCAGGCAGCCTATCTCCGGACTGTCATATCCAGAAAGGATGAGTGAAATAGATAGCACACTATTCCCCGCCCAACAGCGAAGGAAAACAGAACCCACACAAGGAGCCGAGCTACTAGTTAATAGCTTTACCATCGAAGAGCTACAGGTAGCGAAAAAGTGTCTGCAGCCCGGTAAGGTTCCTGGTCCGGACAATATACCAAACGGGATCTTGAGAACCATGGTATAAACATTGCCCGAACTGTTGCTACAGACATATAACGTATGTTTCCACGAGGGTGTTTTCCACAAAAGGAGGGAAAGTTAGTATTTCTACGTAAAGGAGACAGCCATTGCACGAACCATCTTCCTACCGGCTGATCTGTCTACTGGACACTATGGCAAACATTCTGGAAAGAATGTTACTTAAGCGGCTCGAGAAACATATCGATGAAAATGGGGATCTGTCGCAGAGACAGTATGGCTTAAGGAAAGGGAGATCAACAGTGGACGCGATAGCAAATGTAATCGAGATGGCTAAGCGAATAAAACAAGGAACCTGGAAGACGAAGGGGTTCTGTGCTCTAGTAACACTGGACATCAAGAACGCCTTCAACTCGGCAAGGTGGGATGTAAACATGAGTGCCCTAGCAAAAAGGCACATATCAGAGTACCTAAGTAGAATGATAAGTGGCTACCGAAGCGATAGAACCCTCAACTATGACACGGAAGATGGCCAGGTCGAGTACGAGGTAACTGCAGGTGTTCCACAGGGGTCTGTCCTTGGGCCATTCCTGTGGAATTTAATGTACGATGGTCTCCTAGATCTAATACTACCTGGACATGCAACCATCGTTGGCTTCGCCGACGATGTGGCCGTTGTGGTCACAGCAAGGACACTAAGCACGCTGCAAATACTAACAAACGAGAGCCTTCGTCGTGCCAGTAATTGGATGGTGGAAAACAGCTTAAAGCTGGCGGTGCAAAAAAACAGAAGCGGTCTTAATAACGGACAAACAGATGTTCACACCGCCGAACCTCGCTCTGGATGGATAGAATATACCGTGGGTTAAGGCTGTAAGATACCATGGAGAACAGATCGATAACGGACTCAGATACGTGAAGCACATTATAAAGGCAACCGACAAGGCAGCGACTACAGTAGCTAGCCTAGCATGACTAATGCGAAACATCGGGGGTCCTAGAGAGGAAAAAAGGAGACTACTAAATTGGGTCATCCATGATCAGTTGCTCTACGGGGCGGAAATATGAGCAACAGCGGCCGACAAGGTTGGAGTAAAGCGAAGGCTTGTCTTCGTGTAGCGGCGCAGTGCACTCAGAGTAGTATCGGGATATATAACTATTTCCGAGAGAGCAGCGCAAATTGAGCACCCCGCCAATAGACCTGCTGATTCGAGAGAAACCGGAGGTCTACGACAAGCTAATACAATACATCGGAAGACAAGAAAAGGAACAGGCAAAATATGGTCTCAAAGAAAGTGCAAGAAGGAGGCTTATGGAAAGATGGCAGGACAAATGGGACACGGACACGTCAG
The DNA here is from genome assembly GCA_963942595.1 of Cylloceria caligata. Lineage (NCBI taxonomy): Eukaryota > Metazoa > Arthropoda > Insecta > Hymenoptera > Ichneumonidae > Cylloceria > Cylloceria caligata. The sequence continues at coordinate 32,956,175 of OZ012709.1, forward strand.
GGTGATGGAAAGCGGAAAAAGCAGGGAATGGAGATCCAGAGGTGGTATAAAACATCTAAACCCGCGAGGGAAGGAAAAACCTCGGAGGAAGAAGGAGGCAGCTGAAAGAGCGACAATCACACCACACCGAAATTATGCGAAAGCGGTACTAGTGTGGGGTGGGGCCTCTCCCCACACTTTGTGTTATGTAAGATATTCCTTCCTTCCGGAAAAAAGGAAAGACAGACAGACGGACGGAGAGAGAGAGAGGGAGAGAGAGAGATTAGTTTATTATGCCTTAGCAAGCCTTTAGCAAATATTTATGACAATAATAGAATAATATTTTTATAAACTAGAATAAGCTATGCTAAATCCAATGAGATTGGTTTATACAGAAATGCAATTAAAACAATAAGAATCTTATGATAATAAACTTAAAAGTAATTCTAAAAATGATAAAAATAAGAATAAAAATAGTACTAGCTTATAAGTACCAAATTGACTATACAGAATTATCGAATTTGATGGTATATATATATATATTGCTCTCGCTATACAAACGTGAACAAAAATAAAAACTAATTTACATCAACATCATTAAAAAGGTGAGTATGCAGATAAATCTTAAACAGTTCTAGACTAGAAGAAGAAGTGACATGAGATAGTACGGTCTCCCAAAAATAAATGCCAGAGAGAGAAAATGCGTTTCTATAAGTAGTTGTGCGATGCATCGGCACAGAAAAAGTCGATCGAGGTCCCCTTAACTGACATTCAGGAGTATCCCTCTGATGACTGAACAGAGCCAATATATATGTTGGTGCTTTCTGATGCATAATGTTATACATTGAAATACCAAGAAAATACAGACGTCACGATTTAACTGTAAGTCAGCCAAGTTGTCGCCTGTACGGAGTGATAAGAGTATCGCATCGAAGATCGAAAACAAAACGTATACAGTAATTGATGAGACGTTCTAATTTTAAATTCAATTCCTCAGTCAGATTGTTATAAACTAGGCAGCAGTAGTCTAATAGCGGAAAAATTAAGGAAATTATTCATTGTTACGTCCTGACGTAACGTCGCGTTTATCTTTCTCATTTCGATTACGTTAAAGTTCTTCTGTTTTAGTTTCACTACAGTAAAAGTAACCTCTCACATTTTTCTTTTATCCTCGAACTTCTTAAGAGGAGAGGAGAGCGATTTTAGCGACGGAGATCGGAACAGGGTGAAGATGCGACCCTACCGACCTTCTCCCGGGAAGAATTAATCTTGTAAAAATGGAATTTTTCGGCGCTCCCGGTCAAAAGGCAAACTTTCAAACCATGGGATCTACTGCGTAGACCCGGTTATCGACTGCCATTTATGGATCTATGATTCAGCGCGGCCTTACCCTCAATCTTAGACCAGGGGTTCAGCTAGTCGCAGTCGGGGCGTTGTTGGTCATAATGGAGCGGTTGGAGGGAACGCTATCACGTGACCAAGCGACCGCACCTTTTCTTCTCGCTCTTGCCTGAAATCTTCTCTCTCTCTCTCTCTCTTTACAAAGATGATGAAATCACGAACAATTATTAACTAAGCGAAACAATTAACAAAAGTGGAGGAACTGTTAATTTAAACGAAAGAATTATGACTATCAAAATGTTCACACGAACACTCTAGGTAAAATATCAGCAGCAAAAAGAAAAATTATGCTTCCATATGGAAACTACCCAGAGCTGTCACTCGAATACGAGTACAACCCACATCGAATTAATGAGCCTACCAAGTATAGTCGGGTAATAGAAGAAAGATCAGTATATCAGGACTAATTCCCCTTTTGTCTTGGGATTATATTAATATGTCTCTCGTAAAATATTGGAATTTATAGTAAAAATACCATCATAAATATATAGAACATGTTATGCCTATATAGAAAGGATAAAGGAAATATTAGGATTAATTTATGGTAAAATAGCGAAAAATAGACAGAAAAACGAGAAAGAGATGAGACTAAAATTGAGTTGCAATGAAGCTTCTGCTGCAGGAAAGCGGAGCTGGTCGACTCTCCGCGCAACGAAAACGCCTTGCGCGAGGTCTAAACAGCGATCTAGCTGACTTGCGTACGAACGAAATGTACGAGTAACCAAGTCAGACGAGTCGCTCTCAAGTAAAATCGTTCTCTCTCTCTCTCTCTCTCTCTCGCTCTCGTTTCTATAGCACGAGAATAACCGTCTAATTAGCAAATTATTTAAGAAAACTTATTAACTATAAGAATTCTAACGTCTAACCAACAAATTATTTAAGAAAACTCATTAGCTATAACTAGAGTAATCACTAATTTAACGAATAACCAATGATGCTTGGAATAAGCCATAACTCAACAAAACCATTTATACTAGTAAGAGATTAACGCAGAAATCAGGTTGCATATGTCGAAGTTAACTACAGAATCTGTAACAAAATTATTACTAGTGGTTTCATGTGAAGGATTTAATTAAGTTCCGTACAAACGCTGAAAAATTAAGCCATTACCATAGACACATCTACATAGAAGCGAGCATAAGGATATTACCTAGGCTAGGAAACTCTATCGAAAGTAGGCCAAGAAGCGGGGTGGTAAAAATCGCCTCATTTTCAAGGGAAAAACGCCTCGAACACGTTCCCTCACCTAATCGCGTGGTCCTCTGTGTAGCACATCGCACGGACAAATCAGAGCGCACCATACCGATGCACTTGCATAGATCTATGGCTCTGCATGTCGAGAAGCTACTCTGCGGAGTAAGGGGAATGAATACGTGTATGGTCGAAATAGACCACGGGGAAATTCTTATAATCAGGATAGGGTTTTATCCCTTCTCTTCTTTTACGCGCTTGACGACAAGAATTTTCGACGCTCAGGAGCCCTATAAAAGGCCGTGAAAATCGGCCGTCGACACTTTTTCACGGGGAGTCAAGTAACACAGTTTCACGGGGGGTCAAGTAGAGGACTAATCACTAGCCTGGCAGTCAATAAGTCGCCGGCAGTGAATTAGACTTTTTCGAAGGCAACAAGTAGTACTGTTTGCCGGGAAATAAAGTAGTACAGAACGATAATTTTTCACCACGGCTTAATTTTCACAAAGTATAGTTTCAAGTAGTACAGAGTAAGAGTACAGTACTTATAATTATTAACGCTTGTAAAATCGGGAATATTGAACGTACAACATTCAACTACTCATGTAGTTTTAATTCAATAAATAATTATTAATACGCACCAACGCCTACGTTCGATTTTTAGTCTGTCTGACTACACTGATCTACGTCCAACCAACGTTCAACAGTAAGAACCACAGCAACAAACAACCGTAAGTATAATTTTCAATTACCAATTAAACTGCAATCTTGCTCCGCGTGAAATTGTCATTCAAGTCCCTCCCCATTATTCGTGAAGTGATTATCCCCAACCAAGAACAAAACGCACTCCAGCCCTATCCCGAGTAATTTTCCGCGAGGTTAGACTCAAAAACGGGCTTGCGTCTTCGGTATTTTCTCGTCGGGTGTGGTAAAGGGAGAATTTATTCTCCTTGACCAGAGCACGGAAAAGATACACCGAAACGTGAAATCTATGTTAAATTCGTGGGTTCGTAAGATAGGCCGCGATTTTGACGTAACATAATAATGATCGTAATTCTTGAGAAAGGGCCACACGATGAAATTTTAACCTATAGACAGCAAAGTGGACTTTTTGTGAGATGCAAAACATGAGATTTCCAAGATAAATTACAGTGCATGATCACTCCTAAGTTTTTAGCTTCAGTAACGAACGGAATATTCACTCCATTTAAAGAAACCGATAGTAACTGTTATGCCGGTACCGGGTAATTGGATTATTCGATATTCGGTATAATATTTAAAAAGTTATTATTTTTGGGATCATTTACCGATAAGGAGATGAATCTCGAGTTATCGATGAAAATGCGAATTTATATAAAAAGAAGTATTTATTATAGGCAACGGTAACTTTCCGTTGTCTATTTAAAAGTCAATGTAAGAATGTACAATAATATGTTGTTTCGAGCATTTAACGAGGAACCAACCCGTTCTATCTTGAGGCTAATTTATAATTGATTTTCGTAAAGCAGTCGCTAACTGTGTTCACGAAAATCCCTTAATTCGCAATTTTAGCGTTAACCTATCGTCGATCGCCAAGCGAGTCGCCTCATGCTGCGTCGGCGTTCTTGGTGTCGATCGTACGATCGGGCATTGGACTTCGTTTCCTGTCTTGAACGAATTCCAATGTTTTTTTGCTATGGAATATTCCCGAATATACGAAATACGAAGTGGAATATTCCGGGGCACAACATAACATTGAGAAATCGGATTCACGTGTATACGCATTGCTACCGAATATAAGAACTTTTGATTTGGCAATGTTTAATGTTAGACCATTCGAAATTCCAAAATTGGCAATGGCTTGAACGTCCTCAGTAATTAACCTTATTCCTTTATTTATTTGAGACGGGAGGTAACTAAGATATATCTGCGTATCGTCAGCAAATAACATGTGCTGTGAGTATTGAAGTGCAGTGCTAATGTCATTAATATAAAGAGAAAAAAAAATGGACCTAGGACGGAACCTAGGAGGAAGTCCCATGGTCGTCAATAATTGCTTGAGTTCTTCCAGTCAAATATGAAAGAATCCAATCAAGAACGGGTTCTGCAAGGCCCACTTTTTTTAATTTCGCAAGAAGTTGTAATTGCGGTACAGTGTCAAATGCTATACTAAAATCAAATAAGATGAGAATGGTAATACGCCTTTCATCCACATTGCGCCTCACATCGTCACACACACGTAGTAATGCTGATTCAGTACTGTGGCCACTACGATATCCCGATTGACGTGGAGCAAAAACTTAGTTCGATTCAATCCAGTCAGTGATCTGTATATGAACCAATCTCTCAAGCACTTTTAAAAGTTCACTAAGGTTAGCTGTCGGCCTAATATCAGACGGGGAAAGTGGTGTTTTAATTTAAAAAACGGTCGAAGAAAAGCCTTTTCCCAATACTGAGGGAACTTAGATGACTGAAAAGAATGCTTAAACATAGCCGTTAGCAATGAGCACGAAACCTCAATAGAGTTATTTATTAGAAATAAAGAAATACCATCTGGACCTGCTGCATATGACTTGGAACTAGAGTTGGTAGAGATAATAAATCGTACTTGCTTGGACGTGATTTCAGCAAAGTTGAATATAGGGCGAACTGGTTGAATTAATGAACTCATCGTGCGAAACTCATCGTATGAACAATGCGGTAATTGGCTGGATATAGCAGAATAGAAAGAATTGAGCTCTTCTGTTGAAAGAAATTAAGTGGTGATGCTAAAGACGACTTGGCTAAACCAAGAGCCAGCTCTTTCTACAATTTATTCGGATCTGTTATGGTTGACAATCTCTGACGATGGTACTCATTTTTCGCATCTCTTAAGTCATTTTTGAGTTCATCTCTATACTCCCTGAAGATAGCAAGGTCTAGTACGCCTTTAGATCGCCGTGCACGCGTGTACAATAAATTTCGCTGAGCCTTCCGTTCTCTCAAATTTTGTGTGAACCAAGGTGCCGGAAGACGACGAACACAGAAAGAGCGAAATGGCGCAAATTTATTCAGAGACTCTAGAAATGCCCCAGACAATAGATCAACTATCGTATTTATATCATCAGGTATTGTACCTGAATTACAACTCGAATTAGTGCTGAATCTCGAGTTAAAATTGCTAAGTCCTGAAGAATTAGATCTATCCGATAAAAAATTCATAAAACTTCAATCATTAAAATTATTGTAGGCTCGCCGTGTAATGTTATGCTCAATAGTAGGTTCAACCTCAAAGACATAATGAAGTTCTAATAGATCATGTCCAGCTACAAAAAGGAGCTTCAGACTTAACAACAGATAGTTTTTTTTCCTCACTATCGATTAAGAATAGATCAATCCAGGAATCAGAGGTCGCCGTGTGTTGAGTTGTTGCAGATTCAACAATGTGTAGTGAAAAGGAGAAGGCTAATTGGCGTAAATAAATTTATTCATAATCATTACCAGCTAAATTACAATTAAGATCACCTGCTATAATAATATTTTCATACATGTGAAAGAAATGACATAAAGCTTCGACAAAATCCCCTAGCATTGATCCTCTTGGTGGTCTGTATACTGAGGCAAAAAGAAGCTTCTTAACGTTAGATCCAGTAATTTCGATAATTAAATATTCTGGAGCATTTGAATATTGACTTGGTGATGCCATCAATACTTTTGCTTCTAGGGATTTATGTATGAAATAAGCAACTCCTCCGCCCTCTTTTCCTTCACGATCATTACGAATGAGGAAATATCCCTCTGCTCGTAACAAGCTATCAGATACAAACGAATGAAGTCACGTTTCACTCAACGAGATAATATGAAATTTGCGCTCGAGTATAGTTGATTGAATTAGTTCCATATGCCCTCGTGAGGAATTAACATTCAACTGGGCTATCTCCAAATGCGACATTGAGAGTGAGTGGGGTAAACAAGCTTGACTATTTAGAGACAGTCAGCTCAATTTATCAAGATCAGCCTCAGTTGAAATGACGATTGGTGTTTGACTATCGTTTTTGCACACAAATATGGAACCAGAGCGAGACCATACATATTATAATTACGTTCAGAAGCGCGAGCTTTTACAAGACTTGTTAGATGATAGAGTGCGGGTGGAAGAAACTCATTAACATAGACGAGCCCTTGTTGATCAAGGCCAAACATTTCTCTGATTGTGAGAGTCAAATTTTTCTTGACTCTCTTTTTGTTGATAATGTGCTCTCTGACCTGGTGCGATTTGAGAGTAATAATGAAATATTTTGCGGTAATTTCTCTCAAGTTATTAGTATTGACATTTCTTGGCTCATTATGTGGACGATTTTTCTTTTTGTCAAGACTTCGAATTTCAAGGACATCACTTAAAAGGTTCGGTATACCAAGGGCTTTAAAAACTTTCTCTACAACTTGCTCCGCGGAATCACTTATTATTAAAGGCACACCAGATAATGTGATTTCAGTAAAGAGTGAAACTACAGTACTAGTCCTAAATGAGTGAAGCTCACGTGACAGATCTATATTTTGCTGTAATAATTGCGCGTAATTTGCTTCAAGATGCGTAATTCGTTCATCGTGAGCCTTAAGTATACTTGTATGCTTTTCGATACAATTGAGTTTTGCTATATGATCAATATTGACAGCAGTTTGTTAGGCAATAAAGGCACTCAGATTTTTATTTAAAGCAAGTAAAGAGATTGATTGATTGATTGATTTGTTTATTATGCCTTGGCAAGCCTTTGGCAAAATGATACATTCAAAAGTGATACAAAAAATGATACAAAAAAAGTAAATAAAGTAAATAAGACTAAAAGTAAGATAAAATATAAATAGAAATACTATAATTAGAATATAAAATATAAATGAAAATATAAGCTAAGAATATGCAATTAAAAACAATCTACACTAACATCGTTAACCCTAGCATGTATCTACATAGTTAAATAAATAAGTATAGATTCGATTCTTAAAAACTTCTAAACTCGGCGACGTAGTAATATTAGATGGTAATGAGTTCCAGAAATAAATGCCAGATAGCGAAAACCCTTCATGGTAAGTCGCTGTACGGTGAGAAGGGATGACAAAGCTTGATCGAGGCTGCCTTGAGGGTCGTTCAACTGCAGTTGTTGTTCGTGTAAATAATTCTTGTATGTAGGCTGGTGTACTTTGACGGACAACCTTAAACATAGCTATACCAAGAAAGTAAAGACGTCTTGATCGTACTGTGATCCAGCCAAGTTGACGTCTAAAAGTTGTGATATGAGTGTCCCGTCGCAAGTCAAAGATAAAACGAATACAATGGTTGACAAGGCGTTCTAATTTTGTATTTAGTTCATCTGATAAGTTGTGATAGACAAGGCAGCAATAATCTAATTGAGGGAAAATAAGAGAAGTGATAAGTAACTTCCTTACTTCCATGGAAAGAGCATTGCGATGAAACTTCAACTTGTGAATAGTAAAATGCACTTTTTGTGATATATGCTGTACTTGAGCTTTCCACGACAAGTTACACTCCATAGTGACACCCAGATTGCGGGCTTCGTTAACGAATGGAAGAATAACACCATTTAGTGTGATCGGTAATATTTCAGAGAAATCCAGCTGGCGGGTGTAAGAATTACTGCCTAGTATAAGAATCTTAGACTTAGAAATATTGAGCTTGAGACCATTTGTTACCGCAAAGTTAGCTATAGCATGGACATCTTCAGATATCAACCTAATGCCCTGGTTGAGTTGTGACGGACAACAATCAAGATAAATTTGGGTGTCGTCAGCAAATATCATGTGCTGTGAATTTTGTAATGCAGAACCGATGTCATTGATGTACAGCGAGAACAAGAGCGGTCCAAGGACAGAACCCTGCGGAACTCCTGACGTCGTAGGTAGCCACGTAGAGCAGTCTCCGTGATCATCAATAACTGCTTGAGTTCTTCCTGTCAGATATGAGAAAATCCAGTCAAGAACCGAATGAGAAAGTCCGGTCTTCTTTAGTTTCAAAAGAAGTTGTAGATGCGGAACTGTATCAAATGCTTTACTAAAATCAAACAAAATTAGGATGGTCATGCGTCTTCTATCTATATTACGCCTAACATCTTCGCAAATACGCAGAAGGGCTGACTGAGTGCTGAACCCACTACGGTATCCTGATTGACGTGCATCAAATATCTTATTGCTATCAATCCAATCAGTCAGTTGTCTATGAATAAGCCGCTCAAGTATTTTCGACACTTCAGACAGATTAGCTATTGGTCGCGTATCTGATGGTGAGAGAGGCTTTTTTATTTTAGACAAGGGCCGAAGAAAAGCTTTCTTCCAGTCCTGAGGAAACTCTGAAGATACAAGAGAGAGGTTAAACATAGCTGTTAGGATAGGGCAAGATACCGTAAGCGATTTGAATAAAGAGAACATGGAAATACCATCGGGACCAGCTGCATACGATGTTGAGTTTGAGTTGCCGGAGATAGTAAGATGTACTTGTGAGCAAGTAATTTCGGAAAAACTAAACGTTGGACGAACTGGCTGGATATTGGAACTGAGCCTACAAAACTCATCATGCGAACACGGTGGCAGTTGACTAGATATTTCAGAATAGAATGCATTGAGTTCCTGCGGTCTAAAAAATTGAGTGGGGGATGCAAAAGATGACTTGACGAGGCCGAGTTTTGCTAATTCTTTCCATAATCTGCTGGGATCTGTGTTGCTAGACAGCCTTTGAAAGTGGAAATCATTTTTTGCTTGTCTGAGATCCTTCTTAAGCGTGTCTCTATACTCTCTAAATATCGCCATATCGAGTACATTACTAGATCTTTTAGCAATCGTGTATAGGGTGTTACGTTGAGCCATACGATTTTTCAATTCCAGTGAGAGCCACGGTGCTGGTGGCCGACATATACGAAATGAACGGAATGGAGCATGATAATCCAATGACGTGAGATACGCTTCGGATACTGTTTCAACGATCATGTTAATACCTAATGGTATGTTATCAATGAGACCGGAATTCCAACTAAATCTAGTACTAAAATCAAATAATTCAGTAATATTAAATATATTAGATAAATATTCACAAAAGCTAGTTTCATTAAAATTGCGGTACGCTCGCCGTGAGATAATACGGTCTTCAGGAGGCTCGACGTCGAGAGAATAACTGAGTTCAAGAAGATCATGACCTGCTATGAAAGGGGCCTCCGATTTGACAAAGGAATGTACTTTTTCTTTATTGTCAATAATGAAAACATCGATCCATGAATCAGAGTTGGTTAGGTGATGAGTAGGTGCAGAATCAACAATATGAAATGAGAGCGAGAGAGTTAATTGGCGCAGGTATGACGATTCATAATTAATGTTACTCAGGTCGCAATTAAGATCACCTGCAATAATTATATTCTCGTAAACATGTGTAAAATTAGATAATACTTGAATGAAGTCGTCAAACATAATACCTTTTGGTCGCCTATATACTGAAGCAAAAAGAAGCTTCTTCGTATTCGAGCTAGTAATTTCGACGATCAAATATTCTGGTGCATTGGAAAACTGATTTGGAGAAGACGCTAATACTTTTGCTTTAAGGGAATTATGGATGTAGCAAGCAACTCCACCCCCTTCTTTGCCTTCTCGATCGTTGCGAATTAGAAAATATTCGTTAATGCTTATTAGGTCATCGGCAACATATGAATGAAGCCATGTTTCGCTTATCGAAACTATGTGATAGCTATGTTCAATTATGGTCGATTGAATAAGTTCAATGTGACCTCGGATAGAATTTGCATTGAATTGTGCGACCTTTAAAAGTGACGAAGATGGTGGAGGATGCGATAGAACAGGATTTGACTGTGGTAGTCAAACTAATTTTTGTAAGTCAGTTTCTTCGGTAATAATAACTGGCGCTTGCCCATCTCCTTTACGCACATGAATCATGCCAGAGCGAACCCATACATATTTGTAATTGCGTTCAGAAGCTCGAGTTTTGGTGAGACGTAGAAGCTTGTAGAGTGCTGCAGGAAGAAACTCATTTATAAACACCACTCCTTTACTGTCCAGACCGAAAACGTTTTTGAGGGACAGATTCTTCTTTGTTCGCTTTATGTCTATAATATAATCTTTAATTTGGTGAGATTTCAAAGTCAGCATCAAAGACTTCGATGTTCTTTGGTATGGTGCTGATGAGGTAGATTCACCATTAGTTTGCTCAATAGTCGAAAATTTCCTCTTATTGTTGAAACAACGAATGTCTAAAACGTCACCGAGGAGGTTTGAGATTCCAAGGGCGCAAAAAACTTTTTCAACTATCTCCTCGTTAGAATCTTCGATAGAGAGAGGTACTCCAGAAAGTGTTATCTCAGCAGAAAGAGACGGTGTAATCGCCGATACTGAGGAGTTAGTCCTAATCATCGCGAGTTCAGATGATAGGTTAGCATTCTGCTGAGATAATTGAACAATGTTTGCTTCAAGGTGTGAAATTCTTAACTCATGCGCTTCAAGTAATTTTGTGTGGTTTTGGATGCAATTTAGCTTATCGGTGTGATCTTTGTTTACATTTGTTTGCTGAGCAATAAAAGCACTGAGTTGGCCATGCATGGCTATGAGGAGTTCCCTATCTGACATGTTGAGAGCATGTTGTTGACTCGTAGGTGAACACTGTTGAACAACATTAGCATCGTTGACAGGCGGACCGATAAAATCTTCGGATGTATTAAGCATACTATGATGATCTCCTAGAGATGGTTTTTTTTTATTCTCAGATAGTGTTGAAGTTAAAGCTAAACGTTTATGGGATGACGGTGGTGATCGTTTCAAGTTAGGCATATTGGATAAATGCAAAACACAGCAAGTATTAGCTGATTTAGATGAAAGATACGCTTTTCCGCAACCAGGGTGAAAAGATTTCAAGCAAATTGGGCACAAGGCACTGCTATTCGCAATGAGTTTGTTACACTTATCGCACTTAAGATTAGACATACGGAGCAATAGATCGTTGGATTACAAATAAAAAAAAAATGAGAGAGAGAGAGAGAGAGAGAGAGAGAGAGAGAGAGAGAGAGAGAGGCAGACAGACAGACAGACAGACAGGCATGCAGGCAGGCAGACAGAAAGATTGATAGTCGTTTATTAGCTTTAATAGCTACATAATAAGTTTGCTTATACTGTAACGGTATTTTTAATCGTTAGCATTAATTTTTGTCTTGGAGGAATCAAAAGGTCACGACATCTAATCAGCCCAGGAGGAAGATCCTGTACAACCGGCGGATAAAAGACCCAAGCATGGAGAGATGGAAGGCAAGTGGAAAAAAGGATCCGCGATAGGCCGCGCGGCGAAGCTGTTCTTATCAGGCCGGAAACAAGGAGAACCTACGCAGAGATAATGAAGGACATCCGCACAAAAGTGCAGGACGGCCGACGACCGCCTGACTCAACGGGTGCGCGAGAAAACATGTGATGTGATTATTATCAGTGAACAATATCGTGATAAAGTAAATGGGAACTGGTACGCGGACAACCTGCGCACTGCAGCCCATCTGGGTCCCAAACCCCGGAAAAGGCCGAGTAGAAGATCACTGAAGAGGAAACGGCTTTGTGTGGATTAAACAGAGGGAAGTTTACTATGTGAGCTGCTACCTCAGTTGCCCGATGCCCAATGAAGGCATCGGGCAACTTGAAGAGAAACCAACAGCCTGGAAGACCAACTACGGGACATGGAAGGAAAAATCACCGTGGCTGGAGACTTTAATGCACGGGCGATCGAATGGGGCACGCCGCATCCGGACGGCAGGGGCAAGCGAATAATGAAAATGGTTTCAAGATTAAGCCTCACAGTGCTCAATACCGGTTGGACTGCGACTTTCCAACGACCAGGCTATAGGGGAACGATACCGGATATTTCGTTCACATCGGAACGCGCAGTGCCATGTCTGAGAAAATGGACGGTGATTTAACCAGCAGCGACCACCAATACATTACGTTCGAATTATTTGAGGAGGGAAACGCACCAAGGATCAACAGGGACCTTACCACGAAGATGGAACGTAGCCAAAATGGACGAGAGGAAACTGGGTATAGCGATACTCAACGGACGGAGAATCTCGACGCACATTGAAAACCCAAGCGCAGAAGAATTGGTAGACGAAACGATGCAGCTCATACAGAAAGCGCGCAGAGCATTGATGCCGAGAAAGCAGCGACCAGCGAACACGCAGGCAGCGTACTGGTGGACCGACGAGATCGCTAGTCAGCGAAAACAATGCCTCCGACTGCAAAGAAAAGCACCTCGAGTTCGAAGAAGGAATCCTGATGAGGCAGCGATCATCACGGCTCAATACAAAGGCGCCAAGAAGTCGGAGCACTGGAATTCCATTATGCAGGACGTGAATAACGACCCGTGGGGATTGGGCTACAGGATAGTGACGCGGAAGCTGGAAGCTTTCTCGGAAGGAGAGAGCACGAACCTGAATAAGATGAAAAACATCGTAGATACCCTATTCCCGATTCACCCACGGAGGAGCGAGGAGGACCTCGACATCAGGATTGAGGAAATCACGTCATTTAATGAGGAGGAGCTGATGAACGCGGTCAAATCCCTGCAGAACAAGAAGGCCCCAGGACCCGACGGCGTACCGGCAGAAGTGCTGAAGGCGGTGGCAGGCGCGCGCCCGAAACTGCTTCTCGATATGTACAACTGCTACCTGAAGAGCGGAGTTTTCCCAAACGCCGGAAAACGCAGCGTCTGGTGTCAATCAGCAAAGGCAAAGGAGACCCTAACTCCCCGTCAGCCTACAGGCCACTGTGCATGCTGGACACGGCCAGGAAATTTCTGGAGAGGATGATCAAGCCGCGACTACATACAATAATACGGGAAGCAGGTGACCTGTCCGATAGACAATTCGATTTCAGGAAAGGACGATCCACGGTAGACGCAGTTCAAGAGGTCATGAGAACAGTTGAGGCAATGCGAGAGCGCAACCATTACTCCCGCGAGATCGTGGTATTGGCTACGCTCGACGTGAAGAAGGCCTTCAATTCAGCAAGATGGTGCGACATGATGCGGGCGCTAAAGGTACATTTCCAGGTACTAGCGTACATCCTCGCGATAGTGGACGACTACTTGAATGACCGAGTACTGCTCTACGACACACGAGAAGGCCAACAGAGGAAGGTCATCACCTCAGGCGCAGCCCAGGGATCGATCCTTCGGGCCAGACCTCTGGAACATTTCTTACGATGGAATTCTACGGATGATACGACGTCGCCGCGGTCATCACAGCAAAAGACCCCGAAGCGGCACAAAGGCGTCTCAACCAGGTCATGAGGCGGGCGCACCAGTGGATGGGGAACCACGGCCTTAGCCTAGCCACGCAGAAGGCGGAGATAGTAGTTCTCACTCAGAAAAGGATCCCGAACATACTGTGTATGTGGGTCGGAACCGAAGAAGTGGAAACAAAGAACGCAGTGAGGTATCTTGGCATCACCCTCGATACCAAACTCACCTTCTGGGAACACATCAGGAAAGCGACAGACAGAGCAGCGGTCATAGTAGCAGCGCTGAGCCGTTTCATGGCAAACGGAAGAAGACCAATGACCAGCAAACGCCGGCTGCTAATGTTGGTGACGCACTCGATTCTTCTGTACGGAGCAGAGATCTGGGCGGACGCACTGGAAGCGGAAAGCGGAAGGAAGCATATAGCCGCAGTACAAAGGAGAGGAGTCCTGAGAGTAGCCTGTGCATACCGAACGGTATCAGGACCGGCGGCCCTAGTCATTGCAGGAGTGGTACCCATCGATCTCCTCGCGAGAGAGAAGAAACGAGTCCACCTACGACGAGCTGAACACGATCGGCAACAGATAAAGAAACAGGAGAAGAATCACACCATGGGGCTTTGGCAGGGCATGTGGGACAGTGACGCAAGAGGAAGATGTACAGCCAGACTCATCAAACATCTGGCCCCATGGACAGAACGGAAACATGGGGAAGAGACTTACTACCTAACCCAACTATTGAGCGGGCACGGCTACTTCAGCGCATACCTCCACAAGAGGGGGAAAGTGGAAAATCCGCGATGCATCCACGGGGATTCTGAACGCGACGACGCTCATGACACCTTCTTCGAGTGTAACCGTTGGAGGGTTGAGAGGGAAAGGATGTAGGAGTCACTGGGGATTATCACCCCAGAGAACATAGTGGCATCGATGCTGATCAGCGCGGAGAAGTGGGATGCGGTGACAAATTTTGCCGAAACAGTTCTACGCCAGAAGAAACAAAAAGAAAACAACAGAGTAATAGCCGGAGCAAACAACAACTAGTCGGACATCGTGAGCATAGTGAACAGTGCAGTGCGAGAAAATGGTGCAGAGTACAGTGAACCACAGTGAAATGACACAGTGAAAACAGTTAGGGCATAAGTGTATCAGGGAATGGAATTGGGCAGAGAATCACAGCTTGCGCCGGACCGCGGCCATAAGCAAGCAGGAAAGAGTGAAGAGTCCTGGAAGGCAAAGGAACAGAACGACCCTGATGAAATGCGGAAGCGGGTCCGGGGTCGTTACACAATATCTGGAAAAAGGGTTGGTGGTTTTTAGTGGGTACAAATCCCACACTTTGAGAAGTGCGGTCCCTCCGCTCTGTCTTTTTGAAGATTTTCCACCACCCCTCGGAAAAAAAAACTCATCATCATCATCATCATCATCATCATCATCATCATCATCATCATCATCATCATCATCATCATCATCATCATCATCATCATCATCATCATCATCATCATCATCATCATCATCATCATCATCATCATCATCATCATCATCATCATCATCATCATCATCATCATCATCATCATCATCATCATCATCATCATCATCATCATCATCATCATCATCATCATCATCATCATCATCATCATCATCATCATCATCATCATCATCATCATCATCATCATCATCATCATCATCATCATCCTAATCATTATTATTATTATGATTATTATTATTATTGTTGTTGTTGTTGTTGTTGTTGTTGTTGTAAATTATTTCTTTTATATTTAATATGTTTATTTATCTGATAAAGGGTTGTTTGATTAATACGTTATAACACGGTATTTGAGTAGTATGTGTAAACCTTTGCTCCATCCCACCCCTATCCCCACTTCTTCCTCCACCACGCGGCTACTCCCACCACCTCACTTTTACAACGCCGCGCTACCCACTCTGCTTAACCAGTGTCGGTAACATGGAGATGGTAAAGTGAGGTGGTGTAGGTACTCTGGTGAACAAGGAAGAGTAGAGATAAGAGCA
Source organism: Cylloceria caligata (assembly GCA_963942595.1). Taxonomy (NCBI): domain Eukaryota; kingdom Metazoa; phylum Arthropoda; class Insecta; order Hymenoptera; family Ichneumonidae; genus Cylloceria; species Cylloceria caligata. The sequence goes on from OZ012709.1 coordinate 32,972,018, forward strand.
GAATGGAGCAAAAGTGTACACATACTTGGAATGAAATTTATAACTCACCCTTGTGTTGGCGGCATCTACGACGACTCTCCTAGGTGACGGACATAATATTTACTCCATAGCACACACACATAGGCACACATACGCACTTTCTCTTCCTTTATCTTTTTCTCTCTCACTCACTCACTCACTCACTCACCCTCACATCAAAAACCACAGCTACGCGCCCGGGTAATCCGAATTACCCGCACCTATGGAGCGTGGGCACCGTCAGGGGTACGCATGCGTATCCCGATCAGCGTATCATTACCGAGCGTTTCATCGATCTGATCTAGATATCCGTTCTCGTCAATTAAATGCTCGAGGCCGAATACCGTACACTTCACGAGCAATACCGGTAACACACTAATCGGCGGCTCGGGGTGATATAGGTGAGGCCAGTTGACGTATATCGATGAATCGATATCGACAAGCAGCACCTCGCAGGACCCGTCTTTATCCACGTCGATAATCTCCCCGCGCATAGCTCTTTGATACAGCACGACGACACATAAGGCTCCCGCACACAAGTCCTCAAATTTAAATACACTCCTCTCGGCAAGTCCATCAATATATAACTTTTCCAATTCGTCCTCCAGTTAGGATAATGCTACGCGCATTTTGTCCGTCCGCAATCACACGGTGTTATCACTACTACCACATATTACCCGATACACAAAAGCTACCGATAGCTCCTCATCTAGATACCTCGGATACATTTTGTTTTCGCGATTTAGACTTTCATCGTGCACTGCTAAAGACAGACTGAATGCTCCGGATGCTGCTGGCGGGTATCAGAGGACTTAAAGATAACAAATTCCCCTCTGAATCATAACTAGATGTGCAGCACTTTGAATGTAACGTCAGCGGTTTTGCACGTACGTACCGCTTTGCGCTGTGCTCCTCGTGAAGCGATTGCTCTGCAGTAAAAGACGCAGAATATGATACCGTACCGCGAGAGACCTCGATTATAATTTATATATAATTATAAAATAAGAGACACAGTAAGACGATGTGTTTGTTTTTAAATAATCAATATTTTATTTAAATCACTTTACACATATTTACCGTCGTATGCAACATCCCTGCAAACACGGTAACCTTCGCTTGGAGACTCCTCCGCCGTTAAATGTATTTTTAGCACTGTCTGATCGTCGAGAGGCAAAAGTATTGTAATATTCACGTACTAATGGAAGTTCCTGGATTCTCGGCCACAGATTCCGTAACTGTGGCTATATTTTCGAGTGACCGACAAGGATGACGACGAATAATGATCTTCTGATCCATCAGCGTAAATTTGATCTCAAATCTTGTAATTAAACGCCTCACTGTCGATTCATTTGGCGTATTATTGCGACCAAAAACTTGACGTAATTGGCGAACTGTTTTCGCAAAACTTTCACCATTTTTGTAATGCGTTTTTACAATAATTAAACGTTGTTGGTTTGAATACTTCTCCATATTCTTAAATCACGTGGTCTGTACGTGACAAATGTCGAAAAAAAATCACCGTACAATTCGTATTAACAAAATGGCGGCAAATTTAAATCCGGCGCTTTTGTTGGGACACCCCTTTACATTCCTTTTCTATGATGGTTAGCGTACATGGCGATCTAATACTCTCCAGGTCCGTCGTGGTTATCCGTGTTAACTACGAGTCGAGCCGGTAACGACCATACACAAGGATTTCTGTCAGCAGGGTATATGCCAACGGTTGAAAGGGGTAGATACTGCAGATTCTCGTAAATTTGTCTAGTGTTCATGCTGAACACATAGTCAATGATTAAATGATGACCGGTACGCTTTAAAAGACGTATATATGCAAAATTTATTTCACATCATCGTCGATCGTGTCACGACGACATGGTGAAGATTTCTCCTCTTTCTTATTCTCTACCTCTTCGTCTGCTGACCAAACATCCATGTATGATTCTCTTTTAAATGGGTGCTCGCGAAGCCAATTTTTTATTTGGAAAGCCTGGCGCATTGCACAATGCGAAGACGCTGTATCGTTTGTCATAGCGTCTCTGAAAAATTGTCGCAAAGATTTCGGCAGAAATGTATACGATGGGGCGCCCTCCTTATCCTCCAGGTTGGAAATTTCACGACTCGTGATATCGCAAAGAAGTATAGCCTTCTCTTGACCGCGTGTATAGATACGTCTTGATTTTTGCGAAATTTCACGCAAGTTAGCGTATGCTTTTTTACAGCTCACATTACCCTCGTACCATTCAAGACAGTAAAAATATTTCGAGAGAAAATTATTAACTCGAAAATTATAAACTCGAGAATCTTTAAGCCGCATTAACCATTCTTTGTATCGCCCACAAGACAAAATGAATCTCTAGACCGCATCAGCCGTAGTCGCATCTCGACACCGTTTAATAGGAACCGCTCCTGATTGAATATATCGTAATGCAGATGATCGAGCAAGTCTACAGTTTTTCCGACACTTAAAAATTGTTTTCTCTTCACAAGATCCGTATTTCCCGATGTTATATCATCCAGTTTTCCAGGGGTGTCATCGTACCAGAGAACGCTCGTGCGATGCAAATTTTTGGCTGCTGGACCGTAATTCAAAAGTGTTTCTATGTACGCTCGATAAGTGTAGGCATTATTTGGAGGTGAAACTAATTTTTGATTCAGGTATACATCCACCTGATTAAACATAGAATGCAATAGATTGTTTACAGGGCCGGTAATTAATTTCGACGCTGTACCCGCGGCACTTTCCGTAGTAGGAGATGTTATTTTCACTCTCAGACTAAGCATATAGTAGTATGCGCGAGATCAATATACTCATCACCCTGTCCAGGAATAACAAATTCAATAGGTGAATCATCTGTTAGCGAAGAAATTGTATTATAATACACACAATAGGAGCCTTCGATAGTAGTTTGCGTTGGTGGGAGTAAAAATAATTCAAGTTCTGATTTAAGACACTCGCACGATTGCGCATGTAGAAAAGCCACCTTGTTTCAGCTATGCAAAAATATCTGCAACCGTTCGTTGACGAGTCTTCTTCTTCTTATTGTTCTAATGATTATTCTTCTTCTTCTTTATTACTTTTCTCTTTATTACACTTTTATTTTTACGGGAGATACGTCGTGGTTTTTTTGCGCTTTTTATAACCAGACCCCCGCATGAGAGTGTCAATTTTTTCAGAGGCTTTGCGTTCGAGATTACTGCCTGATTTTCGCGCTCTCTTGCGAATAGCATCTTTCCCGGTTATATTTCTATCGAAGATATCACAGGCTACGTTTAATCAGCGCGCAATGTCTCTTTTCCAACTGCTTTAGCGCCCTTCTTTAAAAGTGGTAACACTCGACGAAACAGGCCCCCGAGAAAGATGCCGATACCGTGTCCTCGTTGATTAGGTGTTCCGATATAAACATGGCGAATACCGTCGTACCTGTGACGACTCCATCCGCGCTGCACACTCTCAATATCATCCATAGTGGTGTAATCAATCGTGGGACCATGTGAAATGTAGTGTCACAGTCAACGTTCCCTGTTCGAATGGTATAAGATCTCCAAATTCGTCTCTTATATCGATCTCGATGGTGTGTAAGTTATTGCGCAAGAGAGGTATATATCGTGGCGTTGAAAACGATTAAATTTTTATCGAACCATACTGACAGTCATCAGTATCAATGGGAACAACTCGTAAGAGGGGTGTCTGTACATCGCCTTTAATATAGCTCTTGCAGATATCTGTGCATAGAAACATGCTGCCCGGTATAGCACCGGTGAGAGATGCAGGCCTCGACCCTGTGTGTTCGCATTGCGGTTCTCTCATTACAGACATACAGGCCTCTTCCGAGAATCCTAGTAGCCTTGCGATATTGGATGATACGCGAAAGTCGTGGTATCGTAGATCGTCGCATAGTCGCGCCACTTCGACTTGCCCGCTCGGAAGCGATTTAAAGCGCAAATGATCGGCCACGTGAGGTAACTTATTTATACTCTCCAAAAGAGCGCCTATAGAGCGATATACACCAGGTGAAACTTGGTCTCTATCAGTGCGTCTCCGTGTTAAAAGATTTAAACCCGATAAATCATAATCACCATCCTCAAAAGTTACGAGATTTCCTACAGTAGGAACATGTAAAAGAGTCATTGGATAAGCAATTTCCACAAGAGAACCAGACCATTCTCCATGCAAACGTATCTGACGCGGTAGTTTTGTAATAAATTTCGTCGTCATATTATCCGGAAAATACTGCATACTACTGTTGCTCGGTAGTACGACAAAGAAGAGCTATCTTTGGAGCTCATGTTTATCAGGGACGGTGATTCCTAGAGTTCTTCCTCTTTGTTCTCTTCTTTTCTTTCTTCTTCTTAGATGACGGAAGCACTCGTACTCGCGATAATTCTGCCTCGTAGAAAATACCATCGATAGTCTCGTTATGCATGTTATATGAATCCTGTGCCTCAAGCCATAGTAAAACATTTTTTCGCGCTACTCTTCGATCCACCTGGGCCAAATTTTTTGCTCGAGAATAGAAGGCAGGATGAGCGGTGTCATAATAGATTTTTTGAAGAATTTTCATAATTTTAACAGTGACCAGTTATATGGATTCTTTTTCTTTTTCTTTTCCTACTGTGTGGGGGATCGATATTCACTGCGGTGTGGCTGGCTCTCTACTTGTGCGATGTTTTGCAATTGTTCGTCCTCTTGTTCATCCTCCTCCTGCCCCTCGATGATGTCGATGAAGCGCTCGCGATATACACCCTCAGACTCCTTGTACAACTCTATAAAACGCGCTATTGCTTCCTCGTCATCGTTACACTCTGTTGGCGGTCCACTCACCTCCTGTTTTATTTTTAGGACTGTATCGATGTACTCGGCAAAATGACCACCTCGTCACGTTGTCGAGTCATACTGCGTAACAATGTATTGCCAAATTTCATAGATACGCGTTACCTTATATCCGAGCGACACAGCTTTTCTCAGTTCATCCACGACCCATGTGCCGTCAAACGCTCACTCAGTCGTGTCATCGTGTGTACAGCCGGCGGATGTATCCATATCTGTACAGCACGTTCTACACAGGGGGAACAGTAGTTTCCCATGCATGCGAACAGGCAGTACGGGGATATACAAATCTCGCGGTGGTACCACGGTACACTTCTCGAGACCCTCGACGACACTTGGATCGTTTTCAAGTCCTACGAGTTCTCGACACTCGTCACCTACGTACAATTTCGGATGTCCAACGGGATATTTTCTATTCTTACACACCCATGGATACAGCGAGCACACATCCACATAGCGTATCTGCTGCCCATTCGCGACGTCGTACAAGCTTACATAATTTTCCGTTCGACCGCCAAAGAATAACGCAGTTGCGTTCACGCTCGAGCCATACGAGCCATACGACGGCCTTGCGAGACTGCTTATCGCCCCAGCGATACCCCCCTGGTGGTAACACAGCAATGCGATCTTTCTGTAGAAAATTCTTGCGAAATACTCTCATACATGCTGATGCTATCGTCCATGCTTCTGTAAAGGGGTACACGCTCCCGCAACGTATAAGTAACTCTCAAAAAGTTAAACACGCTCGTCTCAAAACCGTAACATATGTACGACAATATTGCACAAATTGCGTCGAAAATCAAATTTATAATCGACGCGACTCGATTTTTCCTCATCCCATTTTAAAAATCGCTCGCGATCTGCTGAGAACGTGGTATCGGGTGAGTAGAAATGAAGAGCAGGCAGAGGACCTGAGTAATTCTGATATTCCGGTGTGTTGAATAAATGGGGAAAAGTCCATTTTGCCACCTCATCAGCGAAACCAAAGGCCTTAGGTAAAGCGCTAAGAGCCATGGGTAAATAGTTTAGACTATCGAGAAAAACGACATCGCCAATCTTCATCGAGACAATCTTCGTACCATTCATAATCAGAGAGGGCAACTGTGTTTTTTGCACTTCGATTAGATACCGTAGAATAAATTGCGCGTCGAAACCTCTGGCATTATGAACTGTATTGTTCATGTCTTTTTGATGATGGTCTTTTTTAATTTTTGCGATAATGGCAATTTCACGAGCTCCCCAACAGGATCATCGATAAACACGAATTCACGTTTACCACAGTCAGCACAATCGGTCTCTATATCTGTGATATCCAGACATGTCATACATACGCATTGTGTATCACATAAATTCGGCTCGTTAATTCGTGTCGATTTATCATCGTGCAATTGTTTGTGTTGTTCCGTCTTAAAATTTTTAAATAAAAATCTCGTGGAAGGCGTGTCTTTTTTCTTCTCCTTTTGCACCGCTGGTTTCAAGAGGTACTATAAAACACGCATGCGTAGTCGGTCGCGTTTGCTTGCATGTAATACAAAACGATATACCACATACGTGCATCTTGTTATTTGTGGTTTTAATCATACGCGAGCAGCCTCTACGGATTTTCAATACTTTACAGACGCTGTACCGTCTATATTTACGAGATGTGATACCCGCGGAGTCCTCACTCTTGTGATGAGCGAGGCAAAAAGTACCAAAGAACGAACGATTACAGTCTGCGCAATACTCAGGCTGAGAGTCTATTGCCGTTGCAATAAGTGGATTTACATCGAGCACATTGATAGCTACAGCGATGCTGGAGTACTCGAATATACTTGGAATTACATTTGGCGCAGAACCCTTGACTACCTAGCGCACCAGCGAGATTTAATATTTGCTGGTAGTGATGAGAACTCTCGTAATAGAGAACAAAGAGTGTATGATTAATTTTACCTATTGCAGAGAGTACGGATTTTAGCCCATCGTACAGAGCCGGAACGCATTTTCCGAAGGTGAGAAATTCATAAACAACAATCGCTATACCCTCGTGAACCAAGTACTCCTGAAAGAGCTGAATTTCGCGCGCACCGCACCCTGTAGACGGTGTCGTTACCCCTGCATTACGCGTGAGCTCTATCGCTGCTGTATATTGCGCACCTCGAAGCCCGTTCCGAATTTGACACCATCGTCTGTGTAGCTCGCCCGTACGTATTTGACCGCGTTCGGCATGCGCTCGGGCTGTGAAAAGGGATCGTTGTAGGCACAAATTATCGCGATTACTTATGCGTAAAATTGACTTTTTTGCTATAATAGACTCGTGTGTTAGCCTGGTGCCCACACCGGCGCCTTCGACGCCTCGTACTATACATGTCGTCGTTCTACATGTACCAGCGTCTATTCGAAATTCGCGCGCGCTCATATCGATTCAAACCCACATAATCATGTCCTTCGCACGATTCTATAAGACGTTTGAGAACATCTCGTACATCGCCTTCGAACCATGTCAGATGATCGATACCGTCCGGTGGCTGACGAAAATAAAAATCTGTCTCTCGACCCTGCATCCTAAAACGTGGAAAATATCGTCTCTGCTCATTGTCAACACCAAAGCGTTCACCAGGAGGCAAAATATCACATTCCCGCGCAGCAATCCTTCCATCGCTAGACTGTTCACCTGCAAGCATAATTAAACCATTTATTAGAATTTTTATTTTATTTAATTAAATTTTTTGTTTGTCGCTAGCTATATATTATGTATATAGATCGTGTAACGTAAGAAGTGCAAACTTATATTTGCTTCTAGTCCTCGAATCCGTCGACTACACCCGGGAACAGCCGATGCATTTCGTAAATCAAGTCGATTGTCGGCAGTCTCGGCACAGTGAATCGTGCAACGCGAAAAACGTTTGGGTCCGACCCGTACCTTGTTTTTTCATTTTACTATTATTATCCGCGTAATTTTTTTTTTATTATCGTCAGCGTAATTGTATTATTATAATCTCACTTGAGCCTACCAGGTCCTTCTCCTCCTCCTCCTCCTCCTCCTCCTCCTCCTCCTCGTCATCGTCCTCGTCCTGCTCCTCCTCCTGCTCCTCTTCTCCTTCTTCTTCTTCTTGTTCTGCCTCGTTGTCTGTATTGCTATTGGTATCATCATTTGAACTGTATTGTTGTGATGGACCTGCGAGGGCTCCATCTGGTTCTTTCGCGGGGCCAGCCATGAAAAGACCGTTTGTTGGTTTACAACCGCAGAATGGCTGGATAAAATTTATCCAATGATTCCCTGCCAGGCTGTCACCATCGTTGTCCCTGCTATGATCATCTGAATCGGTTCTACCCTCCTCATCGAAATCATACGTGCCGGATCCCATTTCTTCGTCTTCATACCGTCGAACTATAAAAAAATCTTATGAAATAAAGGAAATAAAATAAAAGTAATTAACGCTGTATATTACGTACGCCTGTCAGTGAGTATGGGCTGCAGAGCAGGCTCATTCAGCCAACCGTGTCGCCGAATAACATGCACCACCGAATCAATAATTATTTGATTATCAAACAATCCAGTATTATGCGCGTCAACTAAATCGCGCTGATGACACTCGCACAGCATACCGCGAATTTTACGAACAACCGCTGATGTACTAAATTATCGAGTTTCGCTGATGAATGTCATATTGTTTTCATCTAATTTCAAGGCATTCGGCCATGAGGAAAATCAACAAGTTTCGTCGACGAATATTATTTAGTTTCCATGACACATCTTATCTGTATGTCGAGGTGTGCGTGTACACATAGGTGTGCGAGAGTATGCAAGAGTTTTGGGATATATTCGTTGATGCTGTTACTAGGCTGTTGAGGAGAATGCGACAAATATCAAAGGATATTGGTGAGCAGTTTTCCGTCGTATGATTTGCAGTATCAAAAGAATAGGCGATCCAACTAGATGGTGGGGGAAATCTGTCTAAAACGGAGTATGAACACCACCGACGATTCATTCGAAAAGTTACAGTCTACACGAAAGCAATAAAAATGGCAAATAACGGTGCTACGTCTTCACGATATCGCCATATATAGCGAACCCCGTTATGTACGGTTTAAATAAATCATTTGGTAAAATAATCGTCGCCGGGCTCGAGTTGAACTCTACGTGTCTTACACCAGTGGTGAAAATATTGTCGAATACTTTTACGGGAATTACACTCAGTGCGGACGATTGGCGAGTGTTTAAAAGTGATGTTTCTCGCGTACAACGATATTTCGAAGCTCATGGGGCTGATACCGAGAAAATGTGTAATACCCGCATAGAGCACACAACGCATTACACACTTTTAACCTCGTGATACCAGCACAGAGCTGTCTCATTTGATAAAATAAGCGGTAGCGCTGATGAGGAATATGAGAAACAAGAGGAATCTGGATAATCGAAACGGAAACGCTTCCGAGAATACTCTCCAAACATTGTTCTTCAGCGGCCTACATTTGATATGCTCGTCGAAAAAAGTAGAATTGATATTCATATGCAGACTCTAGAGAGCAAAAGTGAAACGATACAGCGGTGTATGGACGAGGTGGTATCATATGTCCGTGAAAAGATAGTTGTCAGTGAAACGCCTCGTGCAGCAGCGTATGAGATCATGGGTTCCAAGGAATTGTTTGAAGAAGCGTTCGAGCACATCACGATCTTGCTAGCGCCGGAGGATACGGGGCCTATGAAAATGATTTTTTCCGAAATAATTGTGCTGTTTCGTGGTCATATCGCTGCTCATGCATCGGGTGTTGCGTTGCGAACGCAATAATTCTCCGTATGTGCAGCTATTTGTTATAAAGAGACAGTTATAAATAATTGTATATAGTGTACATTTTGCTCGAAATATTATAAAGTATACACTGATGTGAGTCATGGAGAGAGAGAGAGAGAGAGAGAGAGAGAGTGTGTGTGTGTGTTCGTGCGTGCGTGCATATGTGGTTGTTCCATGGAGTAAATATTGTGTCCGTCACTCTGGAGAGTCGTCGTAGATGCCGCCAACATAAGTGTGAGTTACAAATTTTATTCCAAGTATGCGAACACCTTTGCTCCATCCTGCTCTTATCTATACTCTTCCTTGTTCACCAAGATACCCACACCACCTCACTTTAACATCTCCACGTTACCGACACTGGTTCAGTATAGTGCGTAGCCCGGCGGTGGAAAAGTGGCGTGGCGAAGGGTAGACGCGTGGTGGGGGAAGGAGTGGGGATAGGAGTGGGGTTGAGCAAAGGTGTACACATTGTTATGCCGGTACCGAGTAATTGGATTATTCGGTAGTCGGTATAATATTAAAAGTTATTATTTTTTGGGATCGTTTGCCGATAAGGAGATGGATCTCGAGTAAAAGATGGAAACGCGAATTTATATAAAAGGAAGTATTTATTATAAGCAACGGTAACTTTCCGTTGCCTATTTATATATCAAAGTAAGAAGTACAATAATGCGTTGTTTCGAGTATTAAACGAGGAACCAACCGTTCTCTTTTCAATCTAATTTAATACTGTCCTTTCGTAAAGCAGTTGCTAACTGTCTTCACGAAAATCCCTTAATTCGCAATTTTAGCGTTAGCCTATCGCCGAACGCCAAGCGAGTCGCTCATGCTGCGTCGGCGTTCTTGGGGTCGTTCATACGATCGGGCATTGGACTTCGTTTCCTGTCTTGAACGAATTCCAATGTTACTTTGCTATGGAATATTCCCGAATATACTAATTACGGAGTGGAATATTCCGCGGCACAACAACATACTACTAATAGATAAAAACAATAAATAAAATCAATAGGTAAAAACCATAAATAAAATCAATAGATAAAAACAATAAATAAAATCAATAGATAAAAACATTAAAAGAAATCAATAAATAACCTGAACAACAATACAAATACGGGATTCACAAATGCTACTAGGGCAGATCGCTCATTTATTAAGAACGACTCCTGAGGTTTCAACAAAGAAACAAAAAAAAATATTTAAAAAATATCCCGTAAATTAGCTCTGGTGTTTAACAATTGGTACGCCTAACTAATTCGGCAGTATACGTTATCACGTCATTCGCTCCTTCTTTCACACTCTCCCATGCAGCCTAAATCCCGATCGATTCCCGACAGTTAGAATTAACTCATATCCAACGGAATTCCAACGAACGGTAGAACGAACAACATAGAGTCAAACAAAGTCAAATAATAAGTCTCCTCGGAAATTTAGCCCGCGATAAGGTCTATGCCGGGTCAATCTCATACACACAAAAGAACTCGACAATCACGGGACGCCGGAAGGTCACGTACGCGTAGCTTCTAACTGTTCGATCCTTTCAACTTGAAAATCTTCCGACGTATGAACAGCAAAACCGAGCACAAATAATCAACGAATCGATAGATAACGAACACCAATTAAATCTAATAAAATAAATAAACACCAAATAAAATAATATTAAAGTAATTAACATCAAACCAAAAATACTAATCATTTATAAATTATTCCTTGGTAACGGTACGGACATATACTGAAGTCAAATCAAATATATTAAACGTAACAGATAATCTAGCGACGCGAGATACGCATCGGACCGATCAGATCTCTTACACCAACGAACAAAACATGGGACGACGGCCGATCACGCACTCTCTGACTTTGCGAAATTAATGGAATAACGTCCAATAAAACAAAATAAATAAAGGAAAATAAATAAAATAATATAAATTAACAAACGTCAGGTAATCTGAATAATCCGCGACGCTGTCTGTAACGTTACAATCCCTCACACTCGAACACACGATGGGATGACGTACTAACGCGCGCACAGCTTTACAATGAACGAACAGGAAAAAGTAACCGAAAACACGGACTGACTTATTCCCGGCTCGAACCGCCAAACGATCTCGATATTACATTCTAATAGGTGCAGTCTGTCTCGATACGAATTATACTCTGCGCGTTGTATACGAGAATCGCAGGTACGACCAAGCTCTAATTGACTTATAAGTCAGCGAAAATAAAAGTGATGGCGAAAGACCATAGAAAGAAAGCCCACCGGAACGATGCTGCAGCGATGCTCTTCGTGAATCCGGGAAAACTCAAAATAGGCAAGATTCTCTCCTCGAGTTACTCCTCGTTGTTTCAGAAGATATAACCTGGTACCCACAATAGGTGGTGATAGATTTTGACGAAACCAATGGTAGAGCGGGACAATATAATATTCGCTGCTACGTCCTGTTTGCTCAACGGTAATGGGGAAAAAGCCCTGACGACCTACTGGCACGCGTGCCCGTGAACTATGATCCCCTCCTAACGAGCCAAACTCCGCTAATTGGGGAATTCGCTGATGCCAGTTGACCGCGACTAGCGCCTCAGCTGGACAACGCATAAATTGACAGAAGATATAATAGCCCAGTGTTGTGCCGCGGAATATTCCACTCCGTATTTAGTATATTCGGGAATATTCCATAGTAAAGAAACATTGGAATTCGTTCAAGACAAGAAACGAAGTCCAATGCCCGATCGTATGAACGACCCCAAGAACGCCGACGCAGCATGAACGACTCGCTTGGCGTTCGACGATAGGCTAACGCTAAAATTGCGAATTAAGGGATTTTAGTGAAGACAGTTAGCAACTGCTTTACGAAAAGACAGTATTAAATTAGATTGAAAAGAGAACGGTTGGTTCCTCGTTAAATACTCAAAACAACGCATTATTGTACTTCTTACTTTGATATATAAATAGGCAACGGAAAGTTACCGTTGCCTATAATAAATACTTCCTTTTATATGAATTCGCGTTTCCATCTTTTACTCGAGATCCATCTCCTTATCGGCAAACGATCCCAAAAAATAATAACTTTTAATATCATATTATACCGACTACCGAATAATCCAATTACTCGGTACCGGCATAACACCAGTCCGGTAGGTGAACCTCATTGGGTGAATGTTGTAGATGATTATCGAGCGGGACGGCTCTACATCTCGACAGCGAGATGTAGAACCACTTTCTCTCGGTCTGTCCGATCGTATAATTAAAAAAAAAAAAAAAATACAAAAAAAATTATTAAATATCGTCCTACATAATCTTATCGGGCCCTGCGAGATCGTGCTGGAAGTCGTCGTGCGAGGAGGACGCAGTGTATGAATATTCTGCCACGTTACAACTTCTATTCAAAATAATCTTATACCTTATTCCTCGTTTTACGTATATTAATACTCAGCCTGTTCCACTATTATTCGTGCTGCATCTTACCACATTGTAGTTTGTTAAAATAAGCTCTCTATTGTCTATTTATCCAGTTACATGTGTTTCTCTTAGGCAAAGAATTGTCGGTTTGCAGTGTATGACTAAACTTTCTATTGCATCTTTGTTGTAAATAAAACCTTGTACGCTTAGAAGTAGAATGAATGGGTTTACTGTGTTATTCTTTTCTATCGTTGGTTGCTATTCATCGCAGTATTGGATATTCCTTCTTAATTTGTTCACAATTCTCTTATTTGACTCACATTCTCTGTCTGTCGCTTCGTGATCGCATGCTATGTCTAGATTTAATCTTTTCGCAGTTTTAGAACAGTTTGCACAATTGTTATTTCTATTTTGATTTTGACATTCCTCTGATTTGTGATTTCCAGCGCACGTCTTGCATGTCATTCGTTTTTACATTCGGCCGCTATGTGATTATAACTCCAGCAATTGTAACAGCGTAGAACTCTTACATAATCGAAAACTCGACAATTTTTCCAACCGATTTTTATTTGCTTCTTTTCTACCAGAAGCTTGTGAGTATATTTATCTACTTCGAGTATCAATGTTGTCTCTCGATTTTGTATATTTCTGATTTTTACGATTTTCATCTTGAACGACGCTCTTTCCGTATCGAACTCGTATTGCTTGCTAACTTTTTCAATAAAAATTGTTTCGTCGTCTTTTCCTACTAGTATTTTTTTTTCTATTCCAACTATTTTTACTTCAGGAAGTTTCTTATTTGAGGCGTAGATTTAAAATTGTGCGCCTAATTTTTCAGTAAGAGCCTCTTTCAAGATTTCTGTATCTTTCTTTTTTTCGCACTCCAATGTGATCCTTCCTTTAACGCCTCTAACGATTCTTTCGACACATGCTCCTAGTTGCATAATGTCAACATTAGTTTTGATCATTCCTACTGTACTTTCACTCTATCGCTCTTAATAACCGTCTTTATCTCAGATTGCTTATTACAGCTATTTATATCAGAATTCGATTTATCACCGACCATTTCCTCTAGTATAGCCCTCAAGGTACCAATTTCGTTAGCCATTTTTTGGCTATCGGTCGAAGGGTGATTATGTTTTTGGCTAGGCATGTCGAGGGGTGATTGTGCAGTTTCACCCAGAAGGCGTCAACCGATTTTAATGAAACAAAAACCAAAATACTCCTCATTGAAGACAATAAAAACTCCACGTGAAGTTGAAGAAAAAAAATTCATTTGCAGGGGTGAAACTGCATTATCACCCCTAACTTTGGAGGGCGATTTCACCCCTTAGAAATGTCTTTCCGCCGATAAAAAAAATACGTGTCTTTTAGTTTTCGATGCTATACAACATACGTGAGTTTCATCAAAATCGGAGGGGGACACCAAACTATGCTTCCTTGTAAGGAAAATCCTCTAAGGAAAATTTTTGTAGAATAATTAGAAATAAGCAGGATAATAGTAAGTAAGAAATTGTTGGTGCAACATATTGGTCGAAGCGTTAGACCATTTATCAGAACCAAGGGGACACTTAACAAGATTTCGTGAAGGAAAACAGTAGTGGAACGCAGAAAAAGAAGAAATGGAGATCTACAACATCCAAAAATTACAACACCAATTAAAGGTACGGTAGACTCAAAAATACTAAAAAAAGTCTCCGCATCAAGGAAAGAGAGACTCTTGGAGTAAATTTTGGAAAAAGATCAAGGAAAATTAATTTGTGAGAGAAAATAGAAGCTCTCCATCCAACAGAACCCAAGAAAAAGAAAACAAGAAATTAAAAGCCAGTAGAACAACAATAGGGAGAGAAACAATTCTACCAGCTATGTCAAGCGCATCGGATCGGAATGACACCACTCAACGGGACACTATAGGCAAAGAAGAGAAAATAATAGAACAACTCACCTAAATAGAAGTATAACGTAAACCATCCCGGACGTCGAATCATCATCTGCCATGGATATTTATAGAATCCCTAAGTGAATAAATAAAAATCACTGGAAACATACTAGGTGTATGCATAAGTTTTTTCCGGTTTTTTGGTAAAAAAAAACACGTAATTTTCAAGGGAAATTAATTTTTGTTTTATTCAAAATATTGGCCATCGGCTTCTACACATTTCGCCCATCTTTCAGATAACTTATGAATACCATGCCAGAAAAACTACTTGTCTTTTGCGGCAAACCATTCGTCGAGCCATTTTCCAACTTCCTCGAAATTGCTGAAGTGCTGCTCTGGGAGGGCGTGCCCTATTGATGCGAAGAGGTGATAGTCAGATGGCGCCAGGTCTGGCGAATACGGCGGGTGCGGAAGGATGTTCCATCCAAGCGATTTCAAGGTGTCTTTCACTGCTTTTGCTGTGTGAGACGGCGCATTGTCGTGTAACAAAATCACTTTGCCATGTCTTCTGGCCCATTCCGGTCGTCTTTCGATTAATGCGTGGTTTAAATTAATAATTTGTTGGCGATAGCGTTGTGTATTAACGGTTTCGCTGGGCTTCAAGAGTTCATAATACACAATACTGCTCTGGTCCCACCAGACACAGAGCATGGTCTTCTTGCCGAAGCGATTTGGCCTTGGTGTTGAAGGACCGGCTTCGCCAGGTGAAAGCCACGATTTTTTCCGCTTCGGGTTTTCAAAATAAATCCATTTTTCGTCACCCGTCACAACTCGATGCAAAAATGATTTCCTTTCGTGGCGTTGAAGCAGCACTTCACAAGTGACTTTGCGATTTTCTATTTGACGTTCATTCAAATCGTGTGGGACCCATTTACCGAGTTTATTGATCTTCCCCATTACTCGTAAACGTCTGCTGATTGTTTCTTGTGACACATGTAATGCTTCTGCTAATTGCCGTTGAGTTTGAGTTGGGTCATCATCCAATAACTCCTGCAATTGCTCGTCTCCACATTTTTGTGGTCTACCAGAGCGCTCGCTGTCTTTCACATTGAAATCACCACTTTTAAATTGTCGAAACCATGTCTCACATGTTCTAATCGATGGAGCGTGTTCACCATATGTTTCTACCAGCAAACGTTGACTTTCAGCAGCCTTTTTCTTTTGATTAAATAAGAAAAGCAATGCGTGCCGCAGATGTTCTTTTTCAGGCACAAAACTCGACATGATCACTGAACGATAAAACAAAGACGCTAGTTTTTGGCGGACTCAAATTGTGTGTGTTTGTAGGTTAATGTCAGACGAACAAAATGACGTATGTGTCAAATTAATACGCTGCGTACTTTTCGCTGGCGCCATCTCTTAGTTTAACCGGAAAAAACTTATGCATACACCTGGTAATCCAAAGCCAAAACACGGCACAAAAGAAACGCCACTCGCGATAGGAGGAGAACATTGCCACGGAAAAATACACATAAGATCTGCGGAGACGGCACAAACACCACAAACAGATGACCCGGAAGAGAAATAACACGCAAACCGGAAGATTTTAATTATTTCAAAAACAACGAGGACGCGAGCACAGACTCAACGTCTACAACAGCTGACCGGCGCGCCAGCAACAGGTCTACGAACACAGCAGACCGCACATCTCAGCATCCAGGAGGGCGCATATCAAGACGGACGAGCTCGATTCCGCCTAGTTGGGACGTTCGCCGCCGATCCTGAGAGCGCACGAGTAGAAGTCTAATATCGTCGCGGATAAGGAAGAGCAAGGAGCCTTATCATCTCCTATCACGTCGCAAACTATTTGTACGGCCAACAAGCCAAACACCGCATATTTTATATCTATTATTAAATGAACCCTACTTATACCTCATGCAGAAGTCTATCACTAATTATCTTCGAGCAAATTATGTTCGAGCCCGAATTCTTCCCCTCGGAAGATAAAAATTAATGATAACGTAAAAATACCGTTACAAGCTAGATAAGGGAGAAATTTCGAAAAATCAACCACATGAGTAGTATGTGTACACCTTTGTTCCATCCCACTCCTATCCCCATTCCTTCCCCCACCACGCGGCTACCCCCACCACCCAACTTTTCCACTGCCACGCTACACACTCTCCTTGACCAGTGTTGGTAACGTGGAGATAGTAAACTGAAGTGGTGTGGGTACCTTGGTGAACAAGGAAGAGTAGAGATAAGAGCAGGATAGAGCAAAGGTGTACACATACTTGGAATAATATATTTAACTCACCCTTGTGTTGGCGGCATCTACGACGACTCTCCAGGGTGACGGGCACACACACATATGCACACACGCGCATTCTCTCTCTCTCTCTCTCCCTCTCTCACTCACTCACTCACTCACTCACCCTCACATCAAAAACCACAGCTACGCGCCCGGGTAATCCGAATTACCCGCACCTATGGAGCGTGGGCACCGTCAAGGGTACGCATGCGTATCCCAATCAGCGTATCATTACCGAGCGTTTCATCGATCTGATCTAGATATCCGTCCTCGTCAATTAAATGATCGAGGCCGAATACCGTACACTTCACGAGCAACGCTGGTAACACACTGATCGGCGGCTTGGGGTGAACTAGGTGAGGCCAGTTGACGTATATCGATTCCTCGATATCGACAAGCATCACCTCGCAGCACCCGTCATCATCCGTTTCGATAATCTCACCACGCATAGCTCTTTCATGGCGCACAACTACACAAGCCGCACCAACGCACAAGTCCTCGAACACAAAACGACTCCTCTCAATAAACTCCTTAATGTATAACCTGTCCAAATTATCCTCCAGTTTGAGTAATGCAGCGCACATTTTGTCCGTTCGCAGACACACTGTATTGTCACTGGTTCTACATATCGCCGGACACATGAAAACGTCGGATAGCTCACCGTCTAAATACCGCGGATGCATTCTGAGTTTTTTTATTTATACCGTCGCTGTGCACTGCTAAAGACAGACTGGATGCTCCGGATAATGCTGGTGGGGATCACAGCGTTTGAAGATAACAAACGCCCCTCTGAATCATAACTAGGTGTGCAACGCTTTGAATGCAATGTCAGAGGTTTAATACGTGCGTACCGCTTTGCGCTGTGCTTCTCGTGAAGCGAATGCTCTGCAGTAAAAGACGCAGAATATGATACCGTACCGCGAAAGACCTCGATTATAATTTATATTAATATATAAATATATTATATTGTAAATATATTATATTTATATATAATTATAAAATAAGAGAGACAGTAAGCCGATGTATTTGTTTTTAATTAATCAACATTTTATTCAAATCACTTTACACATATTTACCGTCGTACGCAACATCCCTGCAAACACGGTAATCTTCGCTCGGAGACTCCTCCGTCGTTAAATTTATTCTTATTACTGTCTGATCGTCGAGAGGCAAAAGTATTGTAATATTCACGTACATAAGATGCACGACATAAGATGCACGAATACGATACAAGATTGTCCACACACATCCGACGTATTACTCTGTAGCTGCTTGAGTCCGTACCGATAGAACTTGCAGTTTCTTCGTAGTCGTGCGAGATGTTGCGGTATAACCGGTGGTAGCCCGTAGCTATCAAAGTACATTCCTTTTCCATGATGGTTAACGTACATGGTGATCCAAGTCCAGCCGGTAAGGACCATACACGAGGAATTCTGTCAGCTGGGTATACGCTAACGGTTGAAAGTGGTAGATACTGCAGACTCTCGAAGATTTGTCTAGTGTTCATGCTGAACACATAGTCAATGATTGAATGATGACCGATACGCTTTGAAAGACGTATATACTGAAACGTTTCGCGATTTTATGCACTTTAATTTTTCGCTGCGATGCGCGTCTTTTAGGCGGCGGAGTGAAATCGCGTATTTTTTATTTTTATTTCGAGCGTGGGTTATCCTAAGCCATCGTAAGGACTGGTGGCTTGAGGTAGGTTTGCGCTCTGGGCTGGATGTAAAGACTGGTGTTTATTGATTTATGAGTGTGTGTGGTAGATTCTATTATGGTTTATTCTTTTTATTGTTTGTGTAAGAGACCTCAGGTTGGATTTTTTTGTGTTGCATTGGTCCGTGGTGGACGTGCGGTTCGTTAACCTTTCACCATCGGTCTTTTATACTTGTAGGGTAATTCTTTGTCTTTCTTTCTTTTTGTTGTGCTTAAGGCGTTAGTTGTTTGCAATATTTTGTAAGGAGACTGGAATGGAGATTGATGGTTCAGGATGACGATCTCGTATTGTTTGTACGGATTTTCCTAAGAATCGCGTCCTAGCGCTATTCTACTCTCAACTGTAATTCCAGAGATGGAATAAATTCCAGTGGTTTGGTTTGGACTCTAATATTCGTATGACGATGAGGTCTCGTGCATACGGAGCTTAACACTCAATTTATTTAATTTTGGGTTGTCGCGATTCTTTCTACGTGATACTTAAAATTACGTATGTGGATTGATTTCCGGTTACATCAGGTTGTGACTTTATTATTCGTAAAGCGATGAGATATCGCATTTACGGAGCTTAACACTCAATTTATCTAATTCTTGGGTCATCGCGTTTGCTGATGCGCGATTTTCTTAAAACTACGCATGTGGAATAATTCCAAATTATTTCGGGTTTTGACTCGATTGTTCGTAAAGTGATTAGATATCACCTTTACGGAGGTTAACACTCAATTTGTGTAATTCTGGGGTCATCGAGTTTGCTAATGCGCGATTTTCTTAACACTACGTACATGGATTTTATCGGTTAATTACGTGCGTTCAGGATACATTATATGCGGAGCTTCCCATTCGTTGGTGTATTCGTTTCCACCTGTGTCCCTTTGATCTTACAGGGGGGTGGGGCCTGCTTAGTTACTACTGCCTGTGCTTGTCTTCATATGGGGCGTTCCGTGGTACCATCGTAAGACGTACCGGTCGGCCTTTGTTTTGAATCATCGGACGTTTTAACTGGTGATTTATTATTTCGACATTCCATAGATAGGAGTAACCGTGTGACTTGCCTTTCGAGGCTCCGCCCTACTGATGTTTACGCGGTGAGCTTATAGGGGAATCGCGAGTGTCGTACCGTGAGGTAGTGTGTGTGTGTGTGTTTGTAAATTTACCTACCTATCTTACTCGTCTTTGTTATTGTTTGGGTCCCTGGCTATAGCTTCGCTGTTCGCACAAGACACCGGGTTCGCAGCTATGACCAGCTAACTCTTCCTGTACCCCGGATACTGAAGCCTTTATTCACGATCAATTAAGCCACCTTATCGTGCCATTAAGAGTCTTACGATTTGGTTTTCTTAATGATTGTGCAGCCGAGGTATTCGTAGGTTACAGGTGGTAGCTGGTGCTGGCCCTGACGTGGTCCCACCCATGCAGGTATACCCTACGAATCTAGTGCGTGGTGCACTTAGTCGGGATGCCACTCCCTTGACCTTGTGTCACTCATGCTTCTTCACACTCCAAGAGACGGATAGCCACGACGCCGTGCGTGGGGACCCGTTAGTGGAGTGTGCCCTGATGCTGTGAGTAGGGGCGGCCAAGCGCAGTGCAGGGGAGCCTTACTCCTCACAGAGTATCCTGATGAGTTCGTTCGCTCAACTGACGGCCAAGCGCGGTGCAGGGGAATCAGTTGAGAGAAAGAACACTGGTTCTACCATGCTGAGTCCCGAACTGTTAGTTATTGCTGTTTAACAGGTTCGTTCGATCAAACGACGGCCAAGCGCAATGCAGGGGAATCGACTTGATCGAAAGAACACGTGTCTATTCCATGTGGATTTTCCGAGTGATTTTATATATTGGGTAGGCTGTCGAGCAGCACTTCGTCTTGACTTATGAATTTTGACAAGAGTCTCGAGGCTTGTCACGTCGCGGTTTATATAGGTTAGTGGATGGACCCCGGGGGGGTGCTTTGTGGTAGGTCACGTGATGTTTGTCGCACTTCCATCACTAGGTGAGGGAGGTGCGGGGTGACGTGTAGGTGTTCCGTTATTCCTTAAATTTCTATATTTAGCCCGCTCTTTGTTTCCCTTGGGGTTTGAGACGCGGTTCTAGCGAGGTAGTATTTCGTCAGCTAATGTTATAGTCCTACCTGTTGTAGGTTTAAATTCTTTACTGGTGGTTTTTGTCGTTAGATCATGATTTTTCGATGATTCGTGCCCATATGGGTCTTTTCCTGCCTCTCGTGCAGTCGCCTGTTTGTTCTAATGATGACTATTTACCGAGGATTGTTAATTATTGTTAATTAGGTCTTTTTTTTTTTGAGTTTTCTCTGGATTTCTCATTGATTTTTATGTTATTCTTGTTTCCATGTACTCTTCTGTGTAAGGGTTGTCTTGTTCTTTATTTGTTTATTAATATTTGTGAGAGATAGGTTTGTTTAAAGTCTTTTTCTTAATGTTAATGTTTTATCTGTGAGTGGGGGTACGTGGCGAAGCTTCATGCGAAGGTACCCTGTTGATTTTTCTCGGTATTTCGTGGAATCTCGAGAGTTCCATGAATTATTTTCTCTTTTCACCGTGCTGTGGCGTTCTTGGTGATCTCGCCTTTTGAGTAGTATGGCCTATTTGGGTAGTGCCGACTGCGTTAGGCTTGGCCCGGTCTTCGTATAGGGCGGGGGCTATTGCGCTGGTCTAGTAGGCCCGGCGCGTGCTTGCTGTGCCGCCTCCTGTTAAGTTGGCTTTGTTCGGGGGAGGTTCCTCTTGCGTGCTCTGTTTTGTTTACATGGTGGTCTTCAGGCTAGGCGGGCTTTCCATTTACGCCATTATTTTTAAGGTGTGTACTTACGACTCTACGTATGTACCTACTTGTCTCTTCTGTTCTCCTCGTTCGGTAGGTGCTTCTTTCAGATGTTATGGAGTGTTTTGTCTTCCGATAACTACTTGTTGGCTTTGTCCGGTTTTGGTTTGTTATGTGTCTTGTTTTAGTTTGTGTGGGTTGGTTTGTTAGATTGAATTAAGGTTGTTAGTTATAGTAGCGGATCGCCTTAATTGCGTTCCGTTACAATACATGCAAAATTTATTTCACAGCATCGTCGATCATGTCACGACTACATGATGAAGATTTCTCCTCTTTCTTATTCTCATGCTCTTCGTCTGTTGACCAAACATCCATGTATGATTCTCCTTTGAATGGGTGCTCGCGAAGCGAATTTTTTATTTGGAAAGCCTGGCGCATTGCACAATGGGAAGACGCTGTATCGTTTATCATAGCGTGTCTGAAGCATTTTCGCAAAGATTTCGGCATAAATGTGTACAATGGGGCGCCCTCCTTATCCTCCAGGTTGGAAATTTCACGACTCGTGATATCGCAAAGAAGTATAGCCTTCTGGTGACCGCGTGTATAAATACGTCTTGATTTTCGCGAAATTTCACGCAAGTTAGCGTATGCTTGTTTACAGCTCACATCGCCCTCGTACCATTCCAGACCGTGAAAATATTTCGAGAGAAAATTATTCTGGCTTCTCGAATGCTGTGGTAATTCGGCAAAGTGACACGGTGGTGTGACGATCCAATGAGCAGAGTACGGTCTATCCACTGCTACCATGGCAATTTCTTTCGGAATAAATTCCGAGTCTTTACCACGCATTCCCTGTATATCCACGACGATAACCATTTTCACGTCTAATCCGTACAGATGCTCGAGTTCGACTGATTTTTTTGGTTACTTACAGACACGCTTCTACGTCTTCTTCGTCCTTCTACGTCTCTCAACACGAAATAATTTTATGCCGACATAAGCACATTTTTCGCTTATCCGGTAAAATCCACCATTACTTGCTGAGAGGCATCGCTTTCAAGGACATTATCATATTCCGCGTAGACTACACAATTTATCGTTGAAGCAAGTGCATCCTCAAATCGTACCTCTATTCTCACACTACAGTGCTTTATGAAATTCCAATATGAAATGCTGTTCCCCGAAAAATCGGGTGTCAAATCAAAAGCAAACAGACAGTATCCATCGCGATAATTATCGCGATCGATCGAATTACCGTCGTTCAAGAAATCTATTCCAGTTCCCGAAAACAACGTTTGAAAAGCATCCACATATAGATGATTTTTCGTGAAATCAGGTTGTAACGGTTTCGAACGTATTTGAGCACCATCTACATACAACGAGAGATAATTTATCGTGTAATTTTGGAAATTAAATGGATTCATACTGAAGTCGCCGTTAAACGCTTTGTTATCGACAAAACCGATAATTAAACGCTTCGGCAATTGATCTAGCACGATATTATCGATAGTCTCTCCATGAACACCAGAGTGTATTGAAACGGCTTTTACCTCGACTCTCGTAAGAGGATATTTAGCCGTAGATTTTGCCAGAGTTATAGCATGCGAGAGCAGCACACCAGGAGCTATTTTTGTTCTATGAATGAGAAGCGATGCCTCGAGAATCTTTAAGCCGCATTGACCATTCTTTGTATCGCCCACAAGATAAAATGAATCTCTAGACCGCACCAACCGTAGTCGTATATCGACACCGCTTAATAGGAACCGCTCCTGATTGTATATATTGCAATGCAGATGACCAAGCAAGTCTACAGTTTTTTCGACATTTAAAAATTGTTTTCTCTTTACAAAACCCGTATTTCCCGATGTTATATCATCCATTTTTCCAGGGGTATCGTCGTACCAGCGAACGCTCGTGAGATGCGAATTTTTGGCTGCTGGACCGTAATTCAAAAGTGTTTCTATGCACGCTCGATAAGCGTAGGCATTATTTGGAGGTGAAACTAATTTTTGATTCAGGTATACATCCACCTGATTAAACATAGAATGCAAGAGATTGTTTGCAGGCCCGGTATTTACTTTCGACGCTGTAGCCGCGGCAATTTCTGTAGTAGGAGATGTTATTTTCACTCTCAGACTAAGCATAGTATGCGCGAGATCGATATATTCATCACCCTGTCCAGGAACAACAAATTCAATCGGTGAATCATCTGTTAGCGAAGATATTGGTTTGTAATACACCCAATTGGAGCATTCGATAGTAGTTTGCGTCGGTGAAAGTGAAAATAATTGAAGTTCCGATTCAAGACACTCGCACGAGTGCGCATGTAGAAAAGCCATCTTGTTTCAGCTATCCAAAAATATCTGCAACTGTTCGTTGACGAGTCTTCTTCTTCTTATTGTTCTTATTATTTTTCTTCTTCTTTATTACTTTTCTCTTTATTACACTTTTATGTTTACGGGAGATACGTCGATCCACCTGGGTCAAATTTTTTGCTCGAGAATAGAAGGCAGGGTGAGGGGTGTCATAATAGATTTTTCGAAGAATTTTCATAATTTTAACGATGACCAGTTATATGGATTCTTTTTCTTTTTCTTTTCTAACTGTGTGGCGGATCGATATTCTATTTGTGCGATGTTTTGCAATTGTTCGTCCTCTTCTTCATCCCACTCCCCCCCCCCCCCTCGATGATGTCGTTTTCAGCTGTGAGCATTAAATCTCTGTTTGAGTGTGCGGTCTCGGCCTCGTTGTTGTTGTTGTTGTTGCTACTGTTGCTGCTGTTGCTGCTGCTACTATCGCTATCGCGTGGTAAAATAAGACGCCGCCGTGGTGTCGAGGATGATGTAGGTGTAGGCTCGTGTAGTAACTCGGGATTGCCGATATATTCGCGTGGCATCTGTATCGCTCGCAGGAGTTTGGCAAAGTGAGATCGCCGGATGGGTTTCTCGCATTTTCTAGCACGCATAGCGTCGGCAACAAGATCAACGATGTTGGAATTTGAAATTCTTCTGCCGTCTATGGAAACAACGCCGTCACGATCCCATGTCATTTTTTTACCAACGGCGCTGCGATGCAAATTACGAAGCATCGATATTGCTTTAGTATAAAGTTTGTTTGGTACGCTATCGATAATAAGTGTGTCATTGAGTAGAGATTTAACTTTGTTCATAAAAACGTCGTCGGATTTATTCTCGTGACTATCGAGTATTGCTATTTTCGTTTTGATGAAATATTCGGAACTGCATTATCGTACTCGACCATGTGAAGATAACGCTGTAAAACCTGCTGGTACGCTATCCATTTCTCTCTCTCGCTGTTGTACGAGTGAGAGTTTAGAATTTCACTCAGCTCAGAGTCGAGGCGCGATAATGGCTCACCGGTAGTCTGTACGGAGAGCAACGGGTCTGCACTAGTAGTAGTAGTAGTAGTAGTAGTAGTAGCAGCAGTAGTGGCGAGTCCAGCGAGACGATGTATGTAATCATGAGGAATAAGTACCATCTTTCTGGCATATTCCATGGCTCGGGTAGAACAAGACAGGCACAAGAAGCAACTTGAGAAATCCGACACAGTGCTCGACGATGATCTTTCTCTTACTGCTCCAATTTCCCCTTTTGGCGGCTAGTCGTCGAAGAATTATCGCGCGCCTCCGAAGTTGATTCTTTTGCACGTTGTTGAGACTCACGTTTCCCTGTAAAACGTTTAGAGCACACTCGCATATACAGCGTACGAGCGCTACATTTGCTTTGTGCAAAATTGCACGTCGTTGCTCTTGCTTCAGATAACACAGCTTGCAATATAATTATTTGCTTTTTATCGAGAGGTCCGCCTAACGCCATTACAAGCGCATTACTGGTACATCGCGCGTCGCATCGCTAACTTTTATTGCTTTTTGAGGCGCGTAAACGTAATGGTATTGGTCATCGGGAACTATACAGGCGCGAAATCGCCAATTATCACGCGTCGATTGTTTCTAGTCGAATAATAGATAGCCGTGCGGTGCAGCCGTTGCATCGAAATATACCTCCTGCAAAAATCGCGGATTCTCGGGACATACCTGACGGGCTAGGTGCTGAATTTGCGCGCGATCTCGCGGATTTTTGAAGACAACGATATAATTAGCGTTTAAGGGGTTATACGCAGTTATGATTTTCAAAAAATCGATTTTTTTGATTGCATTTTTGTAATGTACATATATTCAAAAGTATACACACAAAATTTCAAGTCGATCCGAGCAATACTTTCGGAGTTATACCTATATATGTAGAGACGCCTCGGCGCGTTTGAAAGTAGGTGGGGCAGAGGATCAAGCGGGGCAGCTGTTTACCTGGACCGTTGCTCCTTTTATATCCTTTTATATACCTGTGTATTGTATTCTTATACATTGTGTGAGAGTGTAGTAGTGTTTTCCTTGTACCTGAGAGCAAAATTCAACGGTTTCTAGACGCTTATTCAGTATATACAGCCGAGGCGAGCAGTGAAGTCGTGCCTCCGTTTCCGTATTTTCTGCAATATTTCGTTCGGATGTCTAAGATAATTGTGAATTATAGTATAATAATTCAATATGAAAGTAAGTAGAGAACGGCGTTCTGTTACAAGCGCGTACAAATCAAGAAATCGAAAACGGAAAAACGTTTTTAATCCGTATAAAGCTGAGACGGACGAAAGCAGCTTCAGCGCATCTGCGAAAAAATTCAAAATGCAGGAGAAAATTATTGTGCCTCGTGACACTTCGATAGAATATAGAATTTTGAACTTTATCACAGTGTTTGCAGCAATTTCCGAGTATGTAAAGTGCAAAACTTGTAATAAAGACATAAAGTTTGAAACTAGTAGCGAAAGAGGATTTGGTTTTAAAATTATTTTGCTTTGTGATGACTGTGCTCCGCGTACTGTAAATTCGAGTCCATTTGCCAATCATTCCTACGCAATAAACAGACGTTTTTTGTTTGTAATGAGAGTGCTTGGATTAGGATTAAAAGGTGCTAAAAGGTTTTGTGGTTTGATGGACATGCCAGCTTTTATAACTCAAAATACTTATGACTTGCTTATAAATAAAATGCACGGATGCATACAAACAGTCACCGAAAAACTTTTTCAGCAAGCTTGCGCTCAAGAGAAACAGCTCACGTCTAATAATCAAGGCGAAGCCCATGCTACAGAATTAACTGTATGTGGTGATGGGACGTGGAAAAAACGAGGATATACCTCTTTATATGGCGTATCATCATTGATTGGTTATGACACTGGAAAAATTATTGACATTGTGGTGAAAAGTGCATACTGCAAACAGTGTGAAGTATTGAGAAAAAATATGAACACTGAAGAATATAATGAGTGGTACGAAAGCCATAAAGAAAGTTGCTGTGCAAATCATTCCGGTTCCTCAGGAAAAATGGAGGTCGATTCAGTCATCTCGGGGATTTTAAAAGCTTTACCGTATGGTAATAATGAAGTTATAAAAAAAAAGTGTATTGGACATGTACAGAAAAGAATGGGCAGGCGGCTTCGAGAACTTGTAAAAAAAATTGTTGAAACCGTCAACAAAGCCGGAAAAAAATTTTTTTTTAAAGTTCTCGGTGGCAAAGGAAAACTTACGGGCAAAACAATCGACAAACTTACAGTTTATTACGGTTTAGCAATTCGGAGAAATTGCGAATCTGTTGAAGATATTCGCAATGCCATATGGGCAACGTATTTCCATTACTGTTCCACTGACGAAAATCCACAACACGAGAAGTGCCCGGTTGGGCCGGAGTCATGGTGTTCTTGGCAGCGAGCAACAGCAGCAGACAAACTGACCGAATTTAAGCACGATTACCAGCCATTACCCACGGATGTTGCTGAAGCTGTGCGTCCAATTTACGAAGACCTCAGCAGCGAGACATTATTGGAACGATGTGTAGGCGGCTTTACACAAAATAATAACGAGAGTTACAACCAAATCATCTGGAAAATTACGCCGAAAATCATTCCGAGTGGCTCAAAAATTGTTGAAATGGCCGCAAATATCGCCGCCGGTATGTTTAATGAAGGTTCAATTTCACTTTTGTACTATATGAATGAGTCTTGGGGACTCAATGTGCGTCTGTCTTTGGGACTGTCTTTGGGGCCCAATGCGCATGCATATGTACAAAAGGAGGACGAAGAGCGCGTTACGCTATTCGAGCGCAGAGCGCACGAAGCGACACGAGAGGGAAAGATGGCTCGAAGACAGCACCAAATTGAATTGCTGGAGGCTGCTAAAGGAATGGAGGGTTTATTATATGGCCCTGGAATAGACGACACCATGTAAGTTGAAAGAAAATTTTTTTTTCTATGTGTGAATCGGTTTTGAAACTTTAAACGCGTTTTTCTCAAAACAGCTTTTTTCAAGTCGGTGATCACGATATCTCAAAAACGGCTCGTTCGATCGGTCTGAAATTTTAACACAATCTTCTCAGATACATTTTCCAGTAATTAATCGTTCCTTTTATCAATCCGATACTTATTTTCCATTTTATAAACAATTTAAGACCAAATTTTACATAAAAAATCGAAAACATTTTTTTGAGAAGCCGCCATTTTGTGAAAATTCAATATTTTGATTAGCCGAACGATTAATTACTAGATAATCTAATATAAAGGGTGGTTAAATTTTGAGGGCCGATGTTGAATGTGAACCACACCTAAACGTCAAGTTTTTTTCTGCATTTCATTTGACATTTCTCAATTTCAGATTAACTCAATTTGAACCATGGAAAGATACACAATCGAGCAACGCGTTAAAGTTATTCAGGCTTATTATGAAAATGGACGTTTAAATCAAAATGCATATCGTGCACTTCGTGATTTTTTCGGTCAATTTAATCGTCCAAATGTGCGTACAATCGGAAAAATCGTGCAAAAATTTGAGCAAACCGGGTCTGTAGGAGATATTAAAACACCAGTGCATGCTCGTACAGCTCGTACTGCAGAAAATATTGCTGCTGTTCGCGATAGTGTGGCTGAAGAGCCGTCCACCTCAACTCGTCGTCGTGCCCAACAATTGCACCTCTCACGCTCGTCGTTGATGAACATTATGCATAAAGACTTGCATTTACACGCTTATAAGGTGCAATTGACTCAAGAACTAAAGCCTCTTGACCATTCCAAACGTCGTCAATGGTCAGAATGGTGGCAAGAAATGGCAAAGTGGATGATCAATTTTCGAAGAAAATCATCTTCAGTGATGAGGCACATTTTCACCTCAGTGGATTCGTCAATAAGCAGAATTGCCGCATTTGGGCGAATCATAATCCAAGAGTGATTGTCGAAAAACCAATGCACCCACAAAGAGTGACTGTTTGGTGCGGTTTATGGGCTGGCGGCATCATCGGGCCGTATTTTTTCCAAAATGAGGCCGGTCAGGCAGTTACTGTGAATGGTGTTCGCTATCGTGAGATGATAACGAACTTTTTATAGCCCGAATTGGAAGATATGGATGTGGGCGATATGTGGTTTCAACAGGACGGTGCCACTTGCCACACAGCTAACGAAACAATGGCTCTTTTGCGCGACAAATTCAATGGCCGTGTTATCTCACGTGGTGGCGATGTCAATTGGCCGCCACGATCATGTGATTTGACACCATTGGACTTCTTTCTTTGGGGTTATTTGGAAGAAAAGGTGTACGTCGATAAGCCAGCAACAATTCAATAGCTAAAGGATGAGATAATTCGGCACATTAACGGCATAGAACCTCAATTATGCCTAAGCGTCATCGAAAATTTAGACCATCGGATGGAGGTGTGCCGCCGAAGTCGCGGCGGCCATTTGGCCGATATTTTGTTCCATACATAATCGAACCATACCATATTATCATAATAAAAAGAATTGACAATAATTTCCTAAATAATTTGTGTTTTATTCAAAATCAACATCGGCCCTTAAAATTTAACCACCCTTTATTAACGAAATTTGTTTGGTTTTTTGATTTCAGATAATCCAATCTTGAGTTACGATGATCACCGTAAATCGTCTTTTTTTAGAGGAGGTTCCGGAAATCGCCTGCAGCGCCCTCTATAATCAACATTTTTATAAATAAAAAATTTGTTTACGTTCTTGAAGGATGCTTTTATAACCACAAAAATTTTCAAATTAATAAACTCAAAAGTCTCTTCAGGATAAATTCTTGAAAAACCGTCTTTTTTTGCCTCATAACTGCGTATAAGCCCTTAAGGAGATATCGCGCTGCCCGTGACCCTGATGGAAGAGATTTAGCGTGATGAAAATGACACTAAGATTTTTATGATAACTACCCTTGGTGAAAAGATTGACCACAGTATTGTTAGATGCCTCGCGTATTAGATCGTCAATGACCACAAGTTTAGGTCTTGTATCATTCGAGTCGTCTGCTGCTTGCGGTAAACGCTCGCGAAATTCGATTTTATCACCGTACTCTGAATACCCGGACTGCGACTCTGAGTAATAAAAAAGTATACGCTCGAACGGGATATCCGTCATTTCGCGCATGTATTTAAAGAATTTTTTGACAAAATATGTTTTACCACAACCCGTAGGACCGCTGATCACGGCTGTCCATGGATGTTTCCAACGTGTATCCATATCGATGAGTGTCTATCAAAATCAATTAGCTGACTCTTAAATAAGCTTATACCGCGACGGCTGCGGCGGCGGCGGCGACCCCGCGGCATCAGCTATTTTCGCGGCCTTAACGAGCTGATAAGGCGCGGCACGCCTGCACTAGCTGATGAGGCGCCGCACAGTGGGGCCGATTCCCGAAAAGCTAGTCAAAAGTCGAAAACGTAGTTCATTCTGTTTGAGATATAGTATATAAAGGTTTTTGGGGTCGCTGATTATGAATCTGAAGTCAAAATTGTAAAAAAACAAAATGGCGGGTTCAAAATGGCGATAGTAAACCGAAAATACTCAGTTATAATGCGAAATGTTTATCGAATTTGTATGAAACTTGGTTTCTGTAAATTTTCGTGGTCGCTGAATACGAATCCGGTGTGAAAAAAACAAAATTCAAAATAGCGGATCCAATATGGCGGACGCAATTTTCGTAATCGGCCGGATTCGCTTGAAACTTGGTATTTGGGGGTTTTCGAGGTCGCTGAGTACGAATCCGGTGTTAAAAAATCAAAATTCAAAATGGCGGATCCAATATGGCGGACGCAATTTTTGTAATCGGCCGGATTTGCTTGAAACCTGTTATTTGGGGGTTTTCGAGGTCGCTGAATACGAATCCGGTGTGAAACAAACAAAATTCAAAATGGTGGATCCAATATGGCGGACGCAATTGTCGAAGTCAACCCGATTTCTTTGAAACTTGTTACTCGGGGGTTTTTGAGGTCGCTGAACATGAATCCGATGTGAAAAAGACAAAGTTCAAAATGGCAGATCCAAAATAGCGATTATAAAAATTTATTAACTTTTTATAAATCTGTAAGTAAATTATATATTTGATAAAAAGTAATAAAACATCTACTTTTACATCTATAATTGTATTGATTAAAATCACTTTTGAAAGACTTATTTTATACTATTTACAAGTTACATTTCCTTTTTTTATTGAAGTGAATGTACTTCAGTTACATGCAAGTAATTTTTTCTTTGAAGCACATATTTCTTGAAATTATTTTCTGAAACAAAATAGATTTTGTGAAATAAAATTAACATGTTCAAACAGTTAATTTATAATTATTTTAGTTTAAGTAAACATTTTTTAAGATTACTGTTGTATGAATAATGAGTGTGAGTAAATTATATCCGGCTCGAAGGACCAAAAAATGTAATGATAATGAGTGTGAGTACATTATATCCGGCTCGAAGGACCAAAAAATGTATGTTAATGAGTGTGAGTAAATTATATCCTGCTCGAAGGACCAAAAAATGTATGAGTATTGAATATGATTATATTATATCTAATCTATTGACAGGTAGCAAGTCGATGCATTCACACGTAGCATGTCGAGTGACAGATGTGAAAAGTAAGGTTAAGGATCCTGGTGACAAGCATAAATAATTAAATGCACTCAGTATGTAACAATAATTGATTCAATGTTTATTTAATTACTTAATATTCGTTGCATAAAAAATACCTGTTGAGTACACAAGAAATGTAATTTGATTTGTTCTGGCCTGGTTGTTGATGTACTGTTGGTGATTGGGTCTCAGGCCTGTGAGTTGCCTTGGTGATTCCGTGTGGTTGATCCTGATGATAAGGTCTGACTGTAGAGCTCGAAAAATGCCACACGGCAGTCTGATGAGGGTCCTGACGCCGATGATCAGTGCTGAGCAGAATGGCGTCTGTGCAGCCAACGCGCGAACCACGCCGTTGACGTTTATGTGATTGGCTCTGTGGATCTGATGATCTGCTATGAGTTTCACTAACACTGAGTTTAAACACGGGTGATTTGACCAAGAATGTATTACACTACAGAAATGAATCCGCACTAGAGTGATTAGAACAAGAGGATATCTCCGTGAGCTTTACGCGGGAACGTGTACAGCTAGCGACTCGAGTGAGAACAAAGTCCACATCCGTCGACCACGCGGCAGAGTATCAAGAAGACGGACGTGCGTCACAGCTTGCTTGTGATTTGCTGTCAGCGATGGAAGGCGAGACTTGTGAGTGGTCTTGCCGATGGGGCCACGCTAACAGCGTTGGCCGCTTGAGTGAGCTTCGATCGAGGATGTGAGCAGATGGACAATATGCATGAGTGCGCGGTCGATAAATCGATATAGCATACCTGCGAGCTATACCATATGACGCGAGGCGTCAGATGATTGTGACTGTAGCGTGTGCATGAGTTGAGTGTGTCCTTGGTAAGCGTGAAAACTGAACATTCCGCCCGCCATCAGCAACGGTGTTGATGATTAAATGTGATCTGTTCTTCATTCAGTTTGAGCTGGTAAGATGGCGAGCTTGGTGATTGGTCGAACGAGTGTTGTTGTTGCAGTTTTAAGTGACACTACCCTGGTCAGTCCATCCTTTCCTGGATGGAGTTGAGTGACTCTGGCGAGAGGCCATTTTGATGGCGGAGACCTCTCATCAGTGATCAGTACTAATGAACCGACATTGATAATGTTAGATGGATGATGCCATTTCGATGTAGACAGTTGGCGCTGGAGATATTGAGTTGACCATTTGGACCAAAAATATTGAAGCCTTTGTTGTATTAGTTGCCATCGTGATAGTCTAGTAACGTTCAGATCTGTGAGTGATGGCTCTGGTATGGCTGTGAGCGGCTCTCCTATGAGAAAGTGAGCTGGTGTGAGTGCTGAAGTATCTTCAGGGTCTTCTGTGAGTGGTTCCAATGGTCGTGAGTTGAGCGTTGCTTCGATCTGGATGAGCAACGTGGTTAATTCCTCGAATGTGAGTGCGATGTCTCCTACTGTTCGGTTCAGGTGATATTTTACTGATTTGACTGCTGCTTCCCATTTTCCTCCCATATGTGGAGCTGCTGGTGGGTTGAACTTCCACGTAGTTCCATCGCTGGTGAGTGAGCAATGCAGTGAGAGTGATTCTGTTGTACCTTGAGTGAAGAGTTTGGTGAGTATGGCATCTGCTCCTATGAAGTTTGTGCCGCAATCACTATAGAGAGTGTTGCAGATGCCTCTGCGTCCAGTGAACCGTCTGAATGCAGCGATGAATGAGTCAGTTGAGTAGTCACTCACGGCCTCCAGATGCAAGGCCGAGGTGACGAAGCACACGAAAATGCACAGCCATCCTTTATGTTGTTTGGCGCCTCTACCTTTCCAGGTTTTGATGGTCAGTGGACCAGCGTAGTCCACACCTGAATAGAAGAATGGTCGTGCTGGGGTGACTCTCTTGGTTGGTAATTGACCCATGAGTTGTTGTGCTCTGACGCCACGTTGTCGAGCACATTTCATGCAGCTGAGTATATGCGACCGTACAGGAGCTCTACCACCAATAATCCAGTACGATTGCCTTGTGTAGTTCAGGGTGAGTTGCGTGCCTCCATGCATGGTTTTGTGATGTGCATCTGCTATGATGAGTGTGGTGAAGTGAGAATGTCGTGGGAGTATTGCTGGGTGAATTGCCTCAAGTTCCAGTTGTGAGTTGGTCAATCTTCCTCCAACCCGAATGATGCCTTGAGTGTCGATATAGGCAGTCAGGCGATTGAAGGGATGAGCTGTTGGTAGTTGAGCTATGGTGATCAATTTGAGCTCTGTTGAGAAATATGCTGCTTGAGTTGCTTTGATCCAAAATACTCTTGCTCTCTCAATATCTTGTGGCGAGAGAGGGTTAAAGAGCGTTGAGTTTGGCAATTTCTTGATGAGTTGACTTACTCGAAAGCATATTGCGGTTACTCTGAGTAGTCTAGTGAGAGAAGAGTGTCTGTATATCATCTCCCAATGATATACGTCCTGATTTGTTGCCACTGTGAATGCGACCCCCGGTCGCTCCTCCTGATGAGTCTGTGAGTCTTGTTGATAGTGTTGAGTTGGCCATGAACATTGATCGCCTGTGAGCCACTGTGGTCCTGTCCACCACAGGAGGTGCTTCTGGAGCTGGGAGATACTGATGCCCCTTGAAGCACAATCGGCTGGATTGTCTTTGCCAGGAACAAATTTCCATACGCTGTTTGGAGTTAGTTCTTGAATTGCTGACACTCGGTTCCTGACAAAGTCCTTCCACCGTGATGGGTGTGAGTTAATCCAGGTGAGCGTTACTGAGGAATCAGTCCACAGGAACGTTTGAGTGTTGGTGAGTTCCAAGGTTGTTTGCACGTACTTCATGAGCTTTGCTAAGATCAGTGCTGCTGTGAGCTCGAGTCGAGGGATGGAGAGTCGCTTGAGTGGTGTTACTTTTGATTTCGCGCAGATGAGTGTAACCTTGGTTTCTTCTCCTGGAGTTGTTGTTTTGATATAGATAGCAGCCGCCATTGCTATTTGAGATGCGTCGGAGAATCCGTGCAACTCCACAAATGTTGAGCTTGTGAGTTGAATCCATCGTGGAATTGAGATTTCATCGACTTGAGTGAGCTCTTGTCTGAGCAACGTCTACTTGGTGTGTATCTGATCTGAAACTTGATCGTCCCAGCTGAGTTTCTCCAGCCATAATTCTTGTAATAATGATTTGGCCTTGATGATGAATGGTGAGAGAAACCCGAGTGGATCGCAGAGTTGTGCTGTTTCAGACAAGATGATTCTCTTTGTGAGCTTGGAACTTGAGCATGGAGGCTTTGCGTGGAACTTGAATACGTCTTCACGAGGTATCCATGACAGGCCGAGTAACTTGGTACTGCTATCTTCGAATGAGTGTGAGTTTGATGGTGAGTGGTGGTCGATATGCTCGATGAATTGCTCGGTGTTGCTGTGCCATTTTGCTAGAGGCAACCCGCCCGCCATGCAGAGCTGGGTGACTTGATTTGATATTTCGATGAGTGTGTCAAGCTGATCAGCTCCTCCAAATATGTCATCAACATATCTGCCTTTCATGAGTGGTTCAATTGCGAGCGGAAAGCGATGACCTTCGTCTTCAACTAGTTGAAGTAATGATCTGATTGCTAAGAATGGTGCTGAGCGAGTCCCATACGTCACTGTTGTTAGGTGATATGGCACCATATTGAGTTGGTCATCTCGCCATATGATTCGTTGCAAATCCCAATCGTCCGGGTGGACTTTGATTTGTCTGTACATCTTTGTGATGTCTGTTGAAAAGATGAGTTTGTGCTGTCGGATCCATAAGAGCACATCTGAGATGTCACGTTGACATTTTGCTCCAACATGCTGGATGTCGTTGAGTGATACTTGCGACGTCGTTGGGCTGGATCCGTTGAAGACAACTCTCAACTTTGTTGTGATTCGATCTTCTTTCAGTACACCATGATGAGGAAGATAATATGGAGGATGAGCGTAAGTGTGTTCTGACAATTGATCTTCCGAGACCCTCAACCCTCCTGATGCTACTGCATCATGTGCCAAGGTCGTCTCGGTTTCACAATAGTCATGAACAGATTCGCTCATTTGAGTTGACTGGTGGTAGGATGGTACACGTATCATGTGACCACACTCTTCATACTCTTTCATGAATGAGTTGTATAAATTGGTGTATGAATTATTTGTTGAGAGTTTCTTCATGAGTCGTTGTAGACATCGCTGAGCAGTGAGTTTTGAGTCTCCTAGACTCGATGGTGATGATTTGAGCGGGATTCGCACGATGTATCGTCCTTCTTCGTCTCGAGTGTGAGTCGTTTGAAAATACTTTTCACACGCTTCTTCGTCTGGGGTGAGCTTGTGATCTATTGTCGATGGTGTTTCTTCTTGAACCCAGAACTGCGTGAGAAGATCTTGAATTTCCTTGTTCGATGATTCTACTGCTATGTGGTATGAGTTGCTTGGTGTTGAATAATTCTCTGGGACTGGACCAAGAATAATCCACCCAAATATTGTTGATTGTGCAATCGGTAAGAAGTCCGAGTGTTTTTTGATGCCAGGCTGGATGATTAGCCCGTATGAATCAGCCCCGATGATGATATCTACTGGCCGTGGTGTTAAGAAGTCAGGGTCTGCCAACTGCAGTGATGAAATGTGTGGCCACTCCTGTGGTTGCGTGTGTACTGATGGCAATGTACTCGTCAACTTATTGAGTATGTGAGCTGCGATGGTAACACCACGTGATGAATGAATTGATCGTAATGTTAATGTGGTGGTACCTCTGGTTTGTGTTGATCTCGTGTTTCCAATGCCAATGACTGGAATTGATGAGTGTTGACGAGTAAGCCCATGATCGGATACAAGTTGTTCTGAGACGAAGGTGAACTCTGATCCTGGATCAATGAGTAATCTGACTTGGTGAGTGTCGAAAGATGTGATGAGTAATGCTTGACACGTTGCTAGTAGAACTGCTGTTCTACCGGATGAGTTGATGAGTTGGCAAAATGGCACGTCAATTTCTCATTGACGTGAACTGGTGCTTGGATGAGCTGTGGCAGGTGTAGCTGAGGTGCTTGGTTGATTTGACTTTGGTGTGGTTCTTGCGGAGGATGGCAAATGAATCATCGTGTGGTGTTTGGCACCGCACGTCTTGCAGTTGATGGTTGATTGGCACGAGTGGAGGTTGTGATGACCAAAGCAGTTGAAACACAGTCGGTGTTCAGTCACAACTTTGTGGCGATCTGCAGGTTGTAGCTCTCTGAATTTAGCACAGCTCACTATGTAATGCGAACCACCACAGTGATCGCATGGATACTGGTGTGTCGGTTGAGTGGACGCATGGTGAGCCGGTCTTGCTGGCAGAAGTGCAGATTTTGTTGAGTGTTTTGAGATGTTGCTGGCTCTGTCAGCCGATTGATCAGGGTTGATTGGGATGACTTCTAAAGCTCTCGCTCTGGATTCGATGAATCCCATCAAATCTTCAAACGAGGTTGGCTGCTTGTGCGCACTCCGTTTGTATTCCCATGCTTCACGCATGGATGTATCAAGGCGTTGAGCAACTACGAAAATTAATACATAATTCCACGATTCTGTATCAATTCCGAGAACGTTGAGTGCGTTGATTATTTCCTTCGTTGAGCTAACTAATGTGTTGAGTGCGGCTGCAGATTTTGCCACTGGTCGAGTGTTACTAAGGAGTTTCTCAACATAAGACAGGATGAGTCTTTCCTTGTTGTTGAATCTGTCCTTGATCATTTGCCATGATGAATTGAACGAATCATTGTTGATCGGCACATCCGAGATCAGTTGAGCGGCTGATCCTTTAAGGCTGATCTTTAAATAGTGTAGTTTCTCTACATCACTGATTTGGTCATTGTCGACCATCATTGAGGCAAACAAGTCTCTAAATGCCGGCCATTTTGTAAAATCACCGTCAAATTCCGGCAACGTTATTTTCGGCAATGTTGATCGGTGCTGACTTGGTTGACTCTGTTGATCAGTTCTGCTTGATATGGTCTCTTGAGTTTTTGCGATTGCCTTCTTTCGCAGGATGATTGTGAGTGCCTTGAAGTAACTATCAAAGCCTGATTCGTACACCTTCGCTGTAACATACGGGTGAGTGAGAAAAGCACGTTTACATGTTTCTCCCATTTGATCATGCTCGTTACAAAAACATTCCCAAGTGCGATTTAAAATCTCTAAATGGCCGTTGAGTTCGTCGAAAACGCTGCCTGGTGAGTTTTGCAGGTGATCGTGTAGCTGGTTGATCATTGCTATCCTCGCATGCTGTGATGCGACCTTATACTCCATGAGGTTAGCTTGATTGGTGTTTGGTGATGGTGATCTGGTGCGTGGTCTCTGTACCGTGGGTGGTACATTGAGTGTCTCGGTAACGACTGTTGCTTCATCGATTGCTTCCACATCACCATCATGTGAGTCGCCTTCCTGCGAGGATTTGCTTTGGTCTGACTGCGCTTTCTTATCGTCAGCCATGATTTGAACTAGTTGAGCCTGTTGAATGGTTTACAAAAAATGATTAGTGCACTTGGGTGAGTATTTTATTATTATTGAGCATTGTCTTGTATCGATGCATGCTGAGTTGCGCAATCTGTAGTGTATTACATGTGTTGATTGGTGATTCATGTGAGTATCGAGGCATAAAATTATATACTTGACCAGGATCCGGCTCGAAGGACCAAAAAATGTATGAATAATGAGTGTGAGTAAATTATATCCGGCTCGAAGGACCAAAAAATGTAATGATAATGAGTGTGAGTACATTATATCCGGCTCGAAGGACCAAAAAATGTATGTTAATGAGTGTGAGTAAATTATATCCTGCTCGAAGGACCAAAAAATGTATGAGTATTGAATATGATTATATTATATCTAATCTATTGACAGGTAGCAAGTCGATGCATTCACACGTAGCATGTCGAGTGACAGATGTGAAAAGTAAGGTTAAGGATCCTGGTGACAAGTATAAATAATTAAATGCACTCAGTATGTAACAATAATTGATTCAATGTTTATTTAATTACTTAATATTCGTTGCATAAAAAATACCTGTTGAGTACACAAGAAATGTAATTTGATTTGTTCTGGCCTGGTTGTTGATGTACTGTTGGTGATTGGGTCTCAGGCCTGTGAGTTGCCTTGGTGATTCCGTGTGGTTGATCCTGATGATAAGGTCTGACTGTAGAGCTCGAAAAATGCCACACGGCAGTCTGATGAGGGTCCTGACGCCGATGATCAGTGCTGAGCAGAATGGCGTCTGTGCAGCCAACGCGCGAACCACGCCGTTGACGTTTATGTGATTGGCTCTGTGGATCTGATGATCTGCTATGAGTTTCACTAACACTGAGTTTAAACACGGGTGATTTGACCAAGAATGTATTACACTACAGAAATGAATCCGCACTAGAGTGATTAGAACAAGAGGATATCTCCGTGAGCTTTACGCGGGAACGTGTACAGCTAGCGACTCGAGTGAGAACAAAGTCCACATCCGTCGACCACGCGGCAGAGTATCAAGAAGACGGACGTGCGTCACAGCTTGCTTGTGATTTGCTGTCAGCGATGGAAGGCGAGACTTGTGAGTGGTCTTGCCGATGGGGCCACGCTAACAGCGTTGGCCGCTTGAGTGAG
Organism: Cylloceria caligata; assembly: GCA_963942595.1. NCBI lineage: Eukaryota > Metazoa > Arthropoda > Insecta > Hymenoptera > Ichneumonidae > Cylloceria > Cylloceria caligata. The sequence continues at coordinate 33,011,252 of OZ012709.1, forward strand.
CTTCGATCGAGGATGTGAGCAGATGGACAATATGCATGAGTGCGCGGTCGATAAATCGATATAGCATACCTGCGAGCTATACCATATGACGCGAGGCGTCAGATGATTGTGACTGTAGCGTGTGCATGAGTTGAGTGTGTCCTTGGTAAGCGTGAAAACTGAACAACTGTATAATAATTTGATTTACAGTTTTTAAATAAATGTATTTGGATTACAGAGTAATGATTTTCTTGTTCAAAAGAAATATTTTGTACATATTTCAGATAAGTAATTACATTTTGAACCATTTATAAAAATATTTAAAAATGTATAATTCAAATTGTTGGATAATCAGCTGGCGCACGGCGATCGATATTCGCCGTGCGTCGACCTGTTGCTGTGCTCAAGCACACGTCGTTCGGTTGAGCCGAAGATAGCCGAGGCAGGGCTTCGCGAAGCCGAGGATGTGCCTCGTTGGCACGCCGCGTTATTATCAGTGATGATGATGAGAAAGCATCAACAAAGAAAAAATCTGACCAACCATATTCAACTATTGAGAAATATTTGAACTTACTCGATAAAAATCGTAGAAAGTATATCGATATGACTTATGGAGTTCGAAAGCTACCAGATGGTACACTTATGATTGGTGATTCCACCATAAGTTTTGGTAACGAATACGTTGTTATTAATGATGACAACAACAACAAGTATGATAAGACCATTGGTTTGCTTGAACTGAAAAAATCCCAATCAGAATTTCATAAGCAATGAAGATGTAAACAATTATGGAAAAATTGTACTTTGAATAAATGCACACAAAAAACACTATAATTCTGATGAGCTAGTCCACAGACAAATCAGTAAAAAATATAAATCCTATATACAGTAGCGGACAAAAGTTTAAGACGATGAATTACAATTTGGTTCATAGATCTGTCATACAAGTACTAACGTTTCTTTCGGCTTGTTGTTTTTTTACAATACATGTGTACGTTTGACCTTCATAATGTAGAAGTCTCGGTCGTCAAATGTAAACAATATAGATTATACAATTTTTTTTTCTTTCCAACCATCTGTAAACAGCGGACATTAGTTTAAGACGATCTGTCGAACAAGATACCCGTAGTCGATCCACGCAATAATTTGATACATTAATACTGTAAATAGTTTGTGGTGTATCGTCCAGTGTCTTAAGTTTAATTACGTACGAAAAGAGTATGGGTAAAGCCCGTAATTTGTCATCAACTGAACGAAAATTAATCGTGTCTTTACGGAAGCAAAATGAGACATTTTCTTCAATTGCAACTCAAATGAATCGATCAGAAACTTCTTGTAAGCAAGCGTGGTACAAGTTTGTGAAGACTGGGGACTATTTTGATCGACCAAAAAACGGTAGACCGCGGAAAACCACGCCAACGCTGGATCGTCGGATTCATCGATTAAGCGAGAGAGATCGTTTTCGTTCAGCAGTCGATATCAGAGCTGAAATATCCAGTAATAATAATGCACAAATAAGTGTAAGAACTGTCCGAAGACGATTAGACGAATTCAATTTGAAAGCACGAAAGCCACGGAAGAAGCCGATGCTCAGTAAAAAGAATAAAAAATTACGACTGCAATTTGCTAAGGCTCATCGGCTTTAACTGTCGGTAAAACACATCGAGGATTCAAATCTTCGCCAATTCGACGTCTTACATACAGTATCCCGTCAGAACAAATTCGGTTGAATTTGGATTCGTCCGAAAATAGCACATTTTGCCAATCCTCACTTGTCCAATGCCGATGAGCCTTAGCAAATTGCAGTCGTAATTTTTTATTCTTTTTACTGAGCATCGGCTTCTTTCGTGGCTTTCGTGCTTTCAAATTGAATTCGTCTAATCGTCTTCGGACAGTTCTTACACTAATTTGTGCATTATTATTACTGGATATTTCAGCTCTGATATCGACTGCTGAACGAAAACGATCTCTCTCGCTTAATCGATGAATCCGACGATCCAGCGTTGGCGTGGTTTTCCGCGGTCTACCGTTTTTTGGTCGATCAAAATAGTCCCCAGTTTTCACAAACTTGTACCACGCTTGCTTACAAGAAGTTTCTGATCGATTCATTTGAGTTGCAATTGAAGAAAATGTCTCATTTTGCTTCCGTAAAGACACGATTAGTTTTCGTTCAGTTGATGACAAATTACGGGCTTTACCCATACTCTTTTCGTACGTAATTAAACTTAAGACACTGGATGATACACCACAAACTATTTACAGTATTAATATATCAAATTATTGCGTGGATCGACTACGGGTATCTTGTTCGACAGATCGTCTTAAACTAATGTCCGCTGTTTACAGATGGTTGGAAGGAAAAAAAAATTGTGTAATCTATATTGTTTACATTTGACGACCGAGACTTCTACATTATGAAGGTCAAACGTACACATGTATTGTAAAAAAACAACAAGCCGAAAGAAACGTTAGTACTTGTATGACAGATCTATGAACCAAATTGTAATTCATCGTCTTAAACTTTTGTCCGCTACTGTAGCTCCAATAATTGGTGCTTCTACATCAACTCGAAAGAGACAATCTACTGGTGGTTTATTACCACGATATAAGATTGCACGACGAGATACACGAATGGATTATGTGTATTGGGATAACCCCAACGAGTTGGTAGATCGATTACGTTTACTGCTAGCTGAAAGTTCAGCAGGCAACCCCCGTCATACGAATGACATCGTTTCACTCATTGAGGAATTGCGTGAAGCTGGAATCGTTTATTAGCAGTGACACATGTGTGAATATACTCAGTTGAATAATGAGCGTCGACGTGTTCGGACGGTATTTTGGATGTACTAAGGGCTCACGGGGTCCACCAGGAGTTGGTTTTAAACGCATTTCAAGCGGAAACTACGACATTGAAAGAAGGGGACTCTGCAACGTTGGTGAATCACATGAACCAAATGATGCTGTCAATTTGAATCTCGCTAGACAACTAATTCAACAGGAGTTAAGTATATTGCTTCAGGCTACAACTCATCAACGTGAGCAACTGGATGATTTAGAGTTGAAAATACTGGTTTTTCAAGAGCAAGTAAAAGAGCGAATAAAGCATATTGAGATAAACATTGCTACGACTTTAGAATTAGCAGTTCGTAACGCAAAGGCTATTGGTTCCTTGCTTGCGCACACTCCTCAAGAGATTCTTCGAGATGAAGCCGTCAAAGAATACTGAAATAAATATTTTTAGAGTTATATAGATTTGATAGTCCGTAACACTCAAACCTTTGAGACGTTAATCAGGTGCCCTCCCCGAAATGGAGCATCGAAGACTAGTAGAAGAATTACATAAGCCTGCACGTCACAATTATTTACGTCGCAAGTTTGATATTCGTGATATTGATGAGACATGGCAAGCTGATCTTGTTGAGATGCAACCGTACGCTCGAGAAAACAAAGGATACAGATATCTGCTTACAATAATCGATGTACTATCCAAGTTTGCATGGACTGTACCGGTGAAGCGCAAAACCGGTCAGAATGTTACCGCAGCTATAGATTCGATTCTTCAAGATGGACGAGTTCCTACCAATCTCCAGACTGATCAAGGTAAAGAATTTCATAATAAGACTTTCCAGAATTTAATGAAACGCCACGACATCAATCACAATTCCACATATAGTAATTTTAAAGCATCTATCGTGGAGCGCTTTAATCGCACCCTTAAGAATAAAATGTGGATGAAATTTAGTCTACACGGATCTTACAAATGGATAGACATTTTAGATGATCTCGTGGCGACATACAACGACACGAAGCATCGAACTATTAGTATGAAGCCACTAATTCAACGTTCTTCTACTACCAATGAACGAAGAAACCGTGTAGTGAAATTCAAAATCGGTGACAAGGTGCGAGTGAGCAAGAACAAACATGTTTTCGAGAAAGGCTACATACCCAATTGGTCAACGGAAATTTTCACTGTGAGTCAAGTAATGAGGACGACACCCGCGACGTACAAGCTGAATGACTACCAAGATGAACCCATCGCTGGCGGTTTTTGTAATGAAGAATTACTGAAGGCCAATTATCCAGATGTCTATCTCGTGGAGAAGATTCTCAAGAAACGTGGAAATCGTGCTTATGTCAAATGGTTGGGATTTGACAATTCGCATAATAGTTGGATAAATAACGCAGAATTAACTACAGGAGTGAAATAATGAGTCAGCATTTATGTACAATATAATAAAAAATGTCTTTTTATTCATTGTAAAATAAACACATTACAAAATAACCAATTCGATTTGGTTTTTCTTCTCTTTTTCAATATCGTTTAGATGCAATGTACCATGTGTGACCGTTTCCTTCATGCGGCTGAACAGAGCCTGATCTTTCTCAAATGCCGCAGAAACACGTTTAGGCAGAAAGATTTGGAATTCGTTGTTGAGAGTCGCAACAGTTTTTTGTCCATATTTAGTCGTCACTTGGCGCTAATCGGTGACTTGATGCATTTAGTTGATCTGCAGATCGATGATTCTTTTCGTTGGGAGGTAATCGTCTTGACCACCGAGTTTGTTGAGTGCTTCAATATCCATCGAGAATGTCTAATGAAGTTGACTGTAGAAGATGGATGCGAGTATGTGATAGTGGTGAGCAACAGGTTCCAATACTATTGGTTTAGATTTCTTTGGCCTGCTATACGTTTGATGTACGTTTCGTCTGACGGAGTTGACTGCAGAAGACGCCGACGACGAATATGCGAGACTGATGAGCAACAGGTTCCAATGTGTTTGATGCGAGTTCCGTCTGATAGAGTTGATTGTGAACTGCTTCCAATACAAGTCTGGTTCAGGTTCTGAAGTATCCTTTAGTATCCTTTAGTATCCTTTAGTATCCCCAAGGTATCAATGGATCAACGAGTAGATACTGTGAACAGTTGACGGCGAAGGTCTCATGGAACTGGCTGCAGTCACACTCTTCATATAGTGGTATCACTCACCACCGATCTACCATGGAGAAGGAGATTCGAGTCGCTGATTGATCAACGGGGTTGCATCCAAGTCTCTGATTGGGCTTCCGCAGCAGGCAGTCGCGGAGAAGGAAATTGAAGTCGTTGATTGGATGACTAGAGTGTGTATGTAAGAGTAGGGATGTATATGTAAGAGTGGGGTGTGTATGCAAGAGTAGGGAGTAGGCTGGTTACGACACGATCGAAGCCGGTTTCAACATATCTTGCGGTATCCTGTAGTGGCCCCAAGGCAGCGTATCCGTGGTATCAGCAAGTAAATATCGTTTGTCATAATGCGGACTCAATGCGAGCTTTACTTGTTTCTCTGTATAGACAATGTGCATGCGTGACCTTATGACTCGTTGCTCCCGACACTGTGTTGTTCCCTCGAAAAGGCATTGATGGAAATCATTAAAGGTTATGGTTGCTTCCACTACGCCTGTTTTCACACCTTTTACCTTCTTCATATGATCATCGCCATTTACTCGAACGCTATACATTTTGCTGCGTACCAGCGAATTCTGTCATAATCTGTCCATTGCACTCATCCTTCATCAATCCAACGATTTTTTTATTTGCTTGAGGTAGTGCAAATTGATTCTCAGCTGGATAATCAGAGGTATCGAATTTCCGGATATCCCGTCTCATGATATCATATATGTCAGGGCACTGAATCTCATGGAGTAGGCTGTCGGTGTCGGTATACAAGAGCTTGCAGTGATCATCGGCAAATTGCGTTTTCATGTAATCATAGGGGAAGTTGTAGACTAACACTTTCGACAAGTCCAGCACACAGAGACCTATGTAGATTGGTTTGTTGAGATATACCTCTGTCTTCAAAAGCTGTACAGCAATGAGGTTCTCTTCAAAGATTGATCGACTGTATAATGTTGGTCTCGCAATAAGGGCTTCAGCACCATAACGTCCACCCCAGCGTGTGACGAGTTTTACATCTACATGTTTACGAACATTTTCCATCGTCTTGCCAAACACTGCGTTGTTCATGAGCTTGAAGAGATTTTTCTCGAAATCATTCGTTGCTTGTTTCCACATATCGCTATTTAAGTCAATGTAGGATTTTAACCACGGCCTCTGTTTGAACTTCATCACTCGATGAATACGTTTGAGCTGTAGACCATACTTAAGCGCCTGCTTTAGATTCCGATAGTGGATAACGTAGTTGCTCTTGCAGTCTAATGTTGTCATCAGTTTGATCTGCGTTGAACCTGGTGCACTTTTGTGTTCAGGACATAGTGGTAAGTCTCGGTGGGTATCATGAAGGCTTACGGGATAATCCAGATCGACTACCAGGATGTATCCTTCTAATGCATCGTCCTCGATCATTTGAAAATCAATATTTTCTGGATTTTCAACCCATGTGGAGTTTCCATATGGGAGCGATTCCATCATCGTCCAACCGTAAAGATTGTTGACGTCAAAGTACATGAGATACTTGGTCGGCTCTTGAGGCTCATAATTGTTCATATACTTATTGTTCGCTTTGGCATAACGGTTGCAGCACTGACTCACGCCACCCCTCACTCCTCGCTCAACGAACAGATGCATCTCCAAGTCCGTGAAAAGCTCCAACTCAATCTGTGTGAACTTAAGCATAGCGTCCCACGTGAATCCTGGTGTTGTGTAGTAGTGCGCAGGGTCCAGACCATACGCTCTGATGCAATTGTCACGAAAATTCTCAAAGACATCGGCTAAGAGGAGAACATCAGTTTTCAGATAGAGATCTGAATATTCACCCAAGTCATAAATGTTGAACTCTTGCCACACTCTCTTTGCGTGCTCGTAATCGTCGTCTGTGATGTCACTGTCGTTCAGCGTACTATGGAAATCTTCTTCAGTCGGAAGATTATGCTCATCCAGTTTCTGTAAAGCGTCAACGTATTCATATGGGAATACACCTTTCCTCGATAGCAGCTCAATCTTATCATCAGGAAGTTGTGGAAATTCGCGCCTAACAATCTTCAATTCCGTAAGGTATGAAGCTAGTTTTTCTAACGATGAAGCCATAAAGCGGAACGAGTCGATGAATCGAAAACTCAAATCGCTTCCATCAATGTGCTTTTGACAGGCGATGTAACGTTCCTTCGTTTGTGTCAGTATATCCACACGACCATCGAAGCATGTTGCGATTTCACGTATAACAAAATGTGAATCATATCCCATGAGGTTGTGGAAGACCACGGGTATCACTCGTGAGTCTTGATAAAGTAAGTTGCACTCGTTGTGTACCGGTCCTCTGTATCTAGGTTTACATAAATATGTATTATATTTTTTATCTTTATTATTATTTGAATAAAAAAGGGTTGCCAAAATACATACTGTCCAGTCAAATGGCAGTGATCGTGGACTCGGTCGTTGCCGGATAAAGTCCTGTTACAAATATTACACGTAGTTGCCATATGAAACTGTGTTCTCTGCTCGAATGACAGCTCCGACATAGGCTTAGGATTCATGTACAGCTCTCCGAGGTCCGTGGCCGATTGTTGCAGCTCCCTCACGAACCATTTCGCAGGCTTCACACCTCTGTAGCTGCAGTAGCTCGATTTTGAGGTATCGTAACTGCAGTTTAGGTAATATCCAACGCTGAACGCCTCGTGCTTTTGGTACGCGTTCTCATCTCGGATCGGTCTGAGTAAGCATTCAAAGTCCGCGTAGACAATAAAAGGCACTCTCTCTTTATTGCTATGATTTTTAAAGCGAAGAATTTTTTTCTTTACTGACGGCATCATAACCTTGCATTTGTTTATCTTCCTGTAATCCTCTTCATGTGCGGTAAGCTTGTCTTCATTACGAAAGTAGTGCAGGCAGCGGTCACAAATATGATGCTTGTGGGTGCGTTTCGATAGCTGTATTGAGACTAAACGAGACAAGTGTTTGATCCATACGTAATGGAATCTCGGTAGTTGGTATACTCAGTCAGCATCTTCTTTTTCTTGCTCTTCGTCCTCATCCACGTAGTGATCTTGCATGAGAAGAAGGTTAACGTGTAGAGTTTTTATCGTAGACGTTACATGCAGAGGAGTGGTCACGAACTTTCTCATTCGTTTCTTCAGAATGTAGATGTTGATTGATATGCCATTATTCTTCTCAAATTTGTTGAAATGTTGCGGCATCACTGGGAAGCCGATACCAGTGAAGTTGAGCTCATGCGTATATCTCTCGTATGTAGAAACTCGATTAGGATTATGTACTGTCGGATGTAATGCCGATAGTACAGCCCACTTGAAGCACATGTTGTCAGTATTTTTTACATTGACACAAGCATGCTTATTTTGAATCTCGATTGGGAGATCCATATAGGAGCTACCTCGCATCGGATTCAACTCGTTGATGTTTACTGTGAGATTGATGACAGCGTCCATCTGGAATCTTGTAGCTCAAATTATTCAATTTCCCTCAGAATCGATGCTTGGATGTTGACAGTAAACCAATCTTTGATTGAAGTTGCTGGATAAATCGCTTCAGCCTTCGTGTTGAAGTGCTTCACTTCAGCAATTTCTTCATCATTCTTCATTACCTTAAATTTTGCTGCTAGTACTGCATATACCTTGACCGCCGTCTTCTAGATCTTCAAGATACTTTTTATTTCTTCATGGAAAAGTATCAAGCAATCTTCCAAGAATAAATTGACATCGACGTGCTTTAAGTTGGTGATAACTCCAGTCTTGATGCGCTCATTGAAAGCTGGTAGCAGGTTCGACCATCTCACTCGATCCAAGATTCCTTTTCCATCAGTCCTCTGCAAGCCTGAACCTTGTTCTATCAAATGTTCTAGTTTGATTTCGATACCTTTCAGGAAACCAATCATGAACAGATACTTCTGACGTTCAGCAACTGTGGACCCCACCAATAATTTTTCTATGGATTTGATGACTGCAGCAAGCCGTTTGATCCACTTTGCGACCTCATCTGATTTTTGAGTTTGAAGAAGCTCCAAGATATCCTCCCACGTCTTCATGACTGCATTGCGCTCCTGGAGATCCATTCTGGTTATAGTATTTCGAAATACTTTGCTTTGAAGAGAGCGACTTTGGAGTAAATTGAATGGTCGCTTCGGAATGAGCCTCTCTTGCGGAAGAACTTGTATTTGTCCCCACGAAAAATAGTGAGATGTATCGAACTCGTAGCTAATTGGTCGATATTCATGAATGCATTCATTGTTCATGTTTGCGTTTGAATCTAAAAAAGTGGTGGGGAGGCAACAAAGTCGTTGCTGATTGCCTGATATCCTCGAATGTATCCATCGTTCGTGACTGTACAATAGCTCACAGTAGAGGCGACAAACGGGTATAAAAGAGCTGGAAGCGTGACTGTTGGCATCAGTTTATTCATCATGGAGTACATAGTAGATGTCCAAGGCTTCAAGCGACCTTTCAACGAATTCGTATTCAAAGAGATGGCTGTCATTCCTCTCGAAGATGACGCCTTACCATCAGTCTGTCTGTTTGAACCGCCACACAAATGGAGTTTCCTGCCGGCCAAATACAAGAGCGAAAATCGGTGGCTGGAAGCAAATTATCATGGCATCCCCTGGGTCAACGGTGATATACCATATGATGAAATCAGCGAGACTCTTATCAGCCTTCTACGCGATGCGAGCAAGATTTATATCAAGGGCTTAGAGAAGAAACGTTGGCTGGATAGAATTCTTTCAAACGTTCACAATATCGAAGACCTGGGATGTCCCGCGTTGGCAGCATTACCAACTAATACCGACATCCCATGTACGAATCATCCAATCATGAATTGGACTCCTCACTGCGCAGCTCACAACGTGTGTATGATGAAAACGTGGCTTCTTGACTTACGCAAACAGACGGCATCGGTTGCGTCATCTAGTGGAATCATCGCAAACCCAACTGTCGACTGCATCATAAATGATACAACTACTCTGAGAGGCTACTACGACGAGTGTGATTTCTCATTGTAAATACTTACTCACGAGCTCTGTACACTCGACAATAAAAAATTCTACGTTAATTTTATAAATTAAAAAATTGTTGTTGAATTACTGCTCCTCCTCCACCCTCCTTCTCTTTGGAACTAGAAATCGAGCTGAAATTAAGCAACTATGACGAAAAATCATTGTGAATTAACTACAGTCGTTGTTCTCAGGATAACTGCTCTACTCTATAAGTTCCATTATCAGCAGTGGTTTCGATGAAGCTGATATTTAATATCGAATCATGATAAATTCTCTGCAGTTATCGGTTGGATCTCAAAACATCTCTGTCGGTATAGACGCGTTCGCAATAACCGTCTGTGGATTGTCAAGCATCTCTGCTGATGCAGATGTTCTCTCAGTAAAGACGTTTGAAATAATCTCGTGTGGAACGCCACGGACCCAAAACATCAGCACATCCCTTCTCTAGGTAGCAATGGAGAGAGGGCAGTTGATGGTCGACTTAGCTGAGAGGGTTGTAAAGATCTCACGTGTGAAACACTAGGCTCTCCGGCTCTAGGCTCTCGGGTTCGCAATTAAAAAAAAAAAATCTTTAAATTTCGAATGGCCTATATTATTTGTAAATTAATATCTAATAATGCATGCGGAAATGAGAAAAGCTGAGGAATAAAATTAAACTCTTTTTTTATTACGCTGACATATTAAAAACTTGATTACAAAATATTAATGTTAAATTAACTTTATCAATAAAAAATTTGAAACTAATATTATATTTACATAAAAATTAAAATCTTCTTGTACGATTTGTAAACTTTTTTAACATAGTACTAAATCGATCCTTTGGTGCGTAAGTCCTTGACTGAGCACGTTTTCGCGCCAACGGGTCAGGAATAGTTGATTATAATGTAATAAGTGGTGATGTAATCAAACGTGTATGAAACATTTGTATCCAATCAGCATCAACCTCATAGTTAGATATTTAAGATTTATAGTTAAGAATTTTTTAGGTTAAATGCATTACCTGTAAAATATATATATTAATCTACCGTTAAAAGTTTTTATTAGATTAAATGCATTATCTGTAACATTAAAAAATAAAAACAAGTTTTTATATATTAAATGTGTTTACCTCGAATTCTTTCGAATCCTCCAGTGGTGCGCTCTATCCGAAAGCGATGACAGCAGAGCAAAAGTCTGTCTTGTCATGATAACATCTGCCTTACCATGATAAAGTCTCCCTTACCATGGATATCGAGCGTGATCTATAGAATCCGATTGTGGCTCCATCTATAACAGTACCGACGTCAGATAATTACCGACGTAAGATAATTTCTGACTGTCGGTAAAATATCCACAAAGGTATCGAATCTCCCAATATACCGATATCAGGATATCCCAATCCCAAATACCCCGCGAAGTCTCACTGTGAGTTAGTAGGTCACTTATCTACAGTGATCGGTACAGTGTGCTCGTTGGTGCGGTAGATGCAGGCGCATTTATCGACCATGATCTAGTGAGTTACCGACTGTAGGGGAGGCTGGGTCAGTACACGACTACAGTAAGTCTACATAGAACCTCGCACCATCTAACTGGATACCATGCAACCATTATGGAAATATCGATCTTGATCCATCCGACTGTAGCACCATCTAGTAGATAACAATTTCGACATAAGATAATTATCGACAGGTGGTCATTACCATCTGTGGGTAAAGTGGGTTTCTAGGATAATTACCGACCGAGCACAGGTAAATTTACACCTGCCCAGGTGGTGTGCTTGAACCGGCCTAGCTTATCTACTCGTAAAACTATATACTTCTTTGCATTATACTAATTAGCACATTTCACAATAGCCGTACGGTACAGTAGAGTACATCTTGTGCCGCTTTCGCTTCGTGTCAACAGGTTCGCATGATTTCGTTTCTTTACGCGTTACTACATGATGAAATTCCGTGCGTCGAATAGCGTCGAATTTCACAATAATAGGTACGCTCCTTGCTCCTGTCACGAAAGATCGTAATGCGTTATAATTTACGTCACGGCTAATCGCAAAGTTTAGCGTGATACCCTTTACTTTACATTTTTCAATAATCGTACCGTCGGGTTTACGTACAAGGTATGCGTAAAATTTTGGTCCTCCCGAAACCTACGAAGTTATATAACTACCAGGCCCGTATTCGCTTAATTCATCCCTACGATCTCCTAGAAATTGACCGATTGGCGGCTCATATGGTACTCGTTACCACCGGGGCGACTCACGTAAATACAGGAGTCCGTATCGCAGTACAATATTCGTCGCCCGAGCCCCTCAAGATAACTGTATAATTTTAGGCGTGCCTGTGCCGTCGTGTATGCTGCAATCACGGCATTTGATGTCGGGGATGGTTGGATAGCGTCGCGGTTGCTCACATAGTTTACATACATAAACTTGTGATTAACCGGTAGCGTTTCCGTCACCTCAATCTCCGGACTCGTTAGTAAATTCATTAGCTCCGCGCTCGTGAAAACGATAACGGTTTTCGTGAGATTCTCTCGTTGACCAAACTTTCTCCAGAATGAATTAAGAGCCAATTTTGCGAGTGAACGTAAACCCGGATTTGGCTGCAAAGCACTTCGCTCGAGATATACACCCTCAAACTCCTTGTACAATGCTATAAAACGCTCTATTGCTTCCTCGTCATCGTTACACTATTTTGGCGGTCCACTTGCCTCCTGTTTTATTTTTAGGAATGTATCGATGTACTCGGCAAAATGACCACCTCGTCGCGTTGTCGAGACATACTGCATAACAACGTATTGCTAAATTTCATAGATACACGTCACCTTATATCCGAGGGACACAGCTTTTCTCAGTTCGACCACGACCCATGTGCCGTCAAACGCTCGCTCAGTCTACACAGGGGAAAGAGTAGTTTCCCATGCATGCGAACAGGCAGTACGGGGATATACAAATCGCGCGGTGCCACCACAGTACACTTCACGAGACCCTCGACGTCACTTAGATCGTTTTCAATTCCTACGAGTTCTCGACACTCGTTACCTACGTACAATTTCGGATGTCCAACGGGATATTTTCCGTTCTCACACACTCATGAATACAGCGAGCAAACATCCACATAACGTAGCTGCTTTCCATTCGCGACGTCGTACAAGCTTACAAAATTGTCCGTTCGACCACCAAAGAATGCATCGCGTGGTTCGACAGGCGCCTGCTTGACCATAGCGTGATTTTTCACGTATAACGACATTTCCTCGTTATTCTCGAGTAATCTGTCAAAATCGCATTCCCATATTTCGGTTAGAGTTTACCCTTTCGATTTGATTCGCCCGGAAATAAGAACGGTACGCTCGTATCGCTCATCCATTGTATAGCTGAATTTAGTTCCAGCATCTCTATTCACGCGATAACATCGCGGATAACCATGCCAAAAGCAGCCGTGAAATTGAAGAACGTATGGACCCCCGCGTCCACGTAGTATCCGTCGACATCCGGTAGGCCGGTCGGAGGGTGATACTCTCTCGTGCGTCCAGCATGAGCGATAACGCAGTTGCGCTCACGCTCGAGCCATACGAACCATACGACAGCCTTTCGCGACTGCTTATCACCCCAGCGATACTCCCCTGGTGGTAACACCGCAATGCGATCTTTCTGTAGAAAATTCTTTCGAAATACTCTCATACATGCTAATGCTATCGTGCATGCTTCTGTAAAGGGGCACACATTCCCGCAACGTATAAGTAACTCTCGAAAAGCTAAACAGGCTCGTCGCAAAATCGTAACATCTGTACGACAATATTGCACAAATCACGTCGAAAAATGAAATTTATAATCTACGTGACTCGATTCTTCCTCATACCATTTTTAAAATCGCTCGCCATCCGCTGAGGACATGGTACCGGGTGAGTAAAAATGCATAGCCGGCAGAGGACCTGAGTAATTCTGATATTCCGGTGTGTTAAATAAATAGGGAAACGTACCTTTTGCCACCTTATCAGCGAAACCAAAGGCCTCAGGTAAAGCGCTAAGAGCCATGGGTAAGTAGTTTAGACTATCGAGAAAAACGACATCGCCAATTTTCATCGAGACAATCTTCCTATCATTCATAATCAGAGAGGGCGGCTGCGTTTTTTGCACTTCGATTAAATACCGTAGAATAAATTGCGCGTCGAAACCTCTTGCATTATGAGCAATACAGATGGTCTTTTTAAATTCAGCGATAATGCCAATTTCACGAGCTCCCCAACAGGATCATCGATAAACATGAATTCACATTTACCACAGTCAGCAAAATCGGTCTCTATATCTGTGATATCCGGACATGTCATACATACGCATTGTGTAACATATGAATTCGGCTCGTGAATTCGTGTCGATTTATCATCGGGCAATTGTTCGTGTTGTTGCGTCTCAAAATCATAAGACAAAAATCTCGTGAAAGGCTTGTCTCTTTTGTTCTCCTTTGGTGCATCTGGTTTCTTAAGAGGTGCTATACAACACGCATGCGTGATCGGTCGGCTTTGCCTGCATGTAATACAAAACGATATACCACATACATGCATCTATTTATCTATGGTTTTAATCATACGCGAGCGGCCTCTGCAGATTCTCAATGCTTTATAGACGCTGTACCGTCTATATTTATGAGACGTTATACCCGCGGAGCCCACAACCCTTGTGATGAGCGAGGCAAAGAGCACCAAAGAACGAACAATTACAGTCTTCGTAATACTCAGGCTGAAAGTCTTTATTGCCGTTGCAATAAGTGGATTTACATCGAGCACATTGATAGCTACAGCGATGCTCGAGTACTCGAATATACTTGGAATTACATTGTGCGCAGAACCCCCGACTACCTAGCACACCAGCGAGACTTAATATTAGCTGGTAGTGATGAGAACGCTCATAATAGAAAATAAAGAGTGAATGATTAATTTTACCTATTGCAGTGAGTACGTATTTTCGCCCATCGTACAGAGCCGCAACGCGTTTTCCGAAGGTGAGAAATTCATAAACAATAATCGCTATACCCTCGTGACCAAGTACTCCTGAAAGAGCTGAATTTCGCGCGCACGGCACCCTCTAGACGGTGTCGTTACCCCTGCATTACGCGTGAGCTCTATCGCTGCTGTATATTGCGCACCTCGAAGCCCGTTCCGAATTTGACACCATCGTCTGTGTAGCTCGCCCGTACGTATTTGACCGCGTTCGGCATGCGCTCGGGCTGTGACAAGGGATCGTTGAAGACACAAATTATCGCAATTACTTATGCGAAAAATTGACTTTTTTGCTATGGACTCGTGTGTAAGCCTAGTGCACACACCGGCTCCTACGACTCCCTGTACTATACATGTCGTCATTCTACATGTACCAGCGTCTATTCGAAATTCGCGCGCGCTCTGAGCTACACTATTAATTAGTCGCCATATATCCTCAGCAACGATGTCACGAGCTGGTCGAAATGATAACCATACAGGTCCTTGCGCGAAAAACGGTACGCTCAGAGTCATACCCACATAATCATGTCCTTTGCACGATTCTGTAAGGCGTGTGAGAACATCTCGTACACTGCCCTCGAACCATGTCAGATTATCGATACCGTCCGGTGGCTGCCGATATTAAAAATCTGTCTCTCGACCCTGCATCCTAAAGCGTGGAAAATATCTTCTCTATTCATTGTCGATACCGAAACGTTCACCAGGAGGCAAAATATCACCTCCCCGTGCAGGAGTCTTTCCATCGCCAGTCTGTCAAACTACAAGCATAATTAAACCATTTATTAGAATTTTTATTTCATGCAATTAAAATTTTTGTTTGTCGCTAGCAATATGCTATGTATATAAATCGTGTAACGTAAGAATTACAAACTTATATTTGCTTCAAGTCCTTAAATCCGTCGACTGCACCCAGGAACCACCGACGCATTTTGTAAACCAACTCGATTGTCGGCGGTCTCGGCACAGTGAATCGTGCAAAGCAAGAAACGTTTGGGTCCGACTCGTACCCTGTTTTTTCGATTTACTATTATTATCCGCGTAATTTTTTTATTGTTGTCAGTGTAGTTGTATTATTAAAAGCTTACCTGAATCTACAGGGTCCTCCTCCTCCTCGTCATCGTCTTCGTCTTGCTCCCCCTCCTCCTCCTCTTCGTCATCGTCTTCGTCCTGCTCCTCCTTTTCTGTATTGCTGTTGGTATCATCGTTTGAACTGTATTGTCGCGATGGACCTGCGACGGCTTCATCTGGTTCTCTCGCGGGGCCGGCCATGAAAAAACCGTTTGTTGGTTTATAGCCGCAGAATGGCTGGGTAAAATTTATGCAACGATTCCCTGCGGAGCTGTCACCATCCTTGTCGCTGCTATGATCATCTGAATCGGTTCTACCCTCCTCATCGAAATCATAGGTGTCGGATCCCATTTCTTCGTCTTCATACCGTCGAACTATATAAAAATCTTATGAAATAAAGGAAATAAAAGTAATTAACGCTGTACATTACTTACGTCTTTCATTGAGTATGGGCTGCAGAGCAGGCTCGTTCCGCCAACCGCGTCGACGAATAACACGCACCACCGGATCAATAATTATTTGATTATCAAACAATCCAATATTATACGCGTCAACTAAATCGCGCTGATGACACTCGCACAGCAAACTGCGAATTTTACGAACAACCGCCTGTGTCAGAAATTCCCAAAGGGTGATCTGTAAATTTCTTCTCCCCCACCGCGGACGCAACGATGGTCTACGCTTCAATATAAACTCTATCAATTTTCTTATCAATGAGCGCTTTACCACTCTGACCATTATTGGGCTGTTAGAGTAGTAGTAGTAGTAACCACAGTAAATCAGACAATTAACTAGAGAATTTTTAAAGCGGCTCACTTTTATATATATTCCTTTAACACGCTCTTTCTCTCTTTCTCTCTTCTCTCTCTCTCTCTCTCTCTCTCTCTGCATGTACCGTAGCGATGTAACGAATACGACTAACCAAGAAGATGGCCGCACGCGATCACTTTACAAAAGCAAGACCTAGGGAAATATTTCGCGATGGTGATGTACTTAGTTATCGAGTTTCGCTGATGAAAGTCATATTGTTTTCATCTAATTTCAAGGCACTCGGCCATGAGGAAAATCATCGAATTTCGTCGACGAATATTATTTAGTTTTCATGACACATCTTATCTGTATGTCGAGATGTGCGTGTGCACATAGGTGTGCGAGAGTATGCAAGAGTTTTGGGATATATTTGTTGCTGCTGTTACTAGGCTGTTGAGGAGAATGCGACAAATATCAAAGGATATTGGTGAGCAATTCTCAGTGGAATGATTTGCAGTATCAAAAGAAAAGGCGATGCAACTAGATGGTGGGGGAAATCTGTATAAATCGGGGTATGAACACCACCGACGATTCATTCGACAAGTTACAGTCTACACGAAAGGAATAAAAATGGCAAATAACGGTGCTACGTCTCACGCGCTATCGCCATATATAGCGAACCCCGTTATGCACGGTTTAAATAAATCATTTGGTAAAATAATCGTCGCCGGGCTCGAGTTGACCTCTACGTGTACTCTTACACCAGTGGTGAAATATTGTCGAATACTTTTACCGGAATTACACTCAGTGCGGACGAGTGGCGAGTGTTTAAAAGTAATTTTTCTCGTGTACAACAATATTTCGAAGCTCATGGGGCTGATGCCGAGAAAATGTGTAATACCCGCATAGAGCACACAACGCATTACACACTTTTGACCTCGTGTTACCAGCACAGAGCTGTCTCATTTGGTAAAATAAGCGGTAGCGCTAATGAGGAATACGAGAATCAAGAGGAATCTGGAGAATCGAAACGGAAACGCTTCCGAAAATACTCTCCAAACATTGTTCTTCAGCGGCCTACATTTGATATGTTCGTCGAAATAAGTAGAAGGATTGATATTCATATGCAGGCTCTAGAGAGCAAAAGTGAAACGATTAAGCGGTGTATGATCGAGGTGGTATCATATGTCCGTGAAAAGATAGTTGTCAGTGAAACGCCTCGTGCAGCAGCGTATGAGATCATCGGTTCCAAGGAATTCTTTGACGAAGCGCTCGAGCACATCGCGATCTTGCTGGCGACCGAGGATACGGAGTTTATGAAAATTATTTTGTCCGAAATAATTGTGCTGTTTCTTGGTCATATCGCTGATCATGCATCGGGTGTTGAGTTGCGAACGCAATAATACTCCGTATGTGCAGCTATTTGTGATAAAGACACTGTTGTGAATAATTGTATATAGTTGTTGTGTCGCGGAATATTCCTCTTCACGTATTCTCAGGAATATTCCTTAGCGGACACAGCTAGAGATGGAATTTTTAAAGATAGCTGTCATACAAGACAGGATGCGAAGTAGACGCCGACGCAGCATGAGGCGATCTACGATAGGCTAAAGCTAAAGCTGCCAACTAAGGGATTTTAGCAAACGCAGTTGCTAACTGCTTCAGTAAAATCAGAATTAATTTAGACTCAACAGAGAACGGTTGGTTCCTCGTGAAATTCTCAAAACAACGCATTATTGTACTTTCTTACTTTAACATTTAAATAGACAACGGAAAGTTACCGTTGTTTATAATAAATACTTCCTTTTACATAAATTCGTGTTTTCATCGATAACTCGAGATCCATCTCCTTATCGGCAAACGATCCCGAAAAATAATAACTTTTTAATATTATACCGAATACCAAATAATCTAATTACCCGGTACCGGCATAACTTTTGGTGGCAGCGGTGGGATCTGCTGAAGTTAAGTGATTCGCGATTTATTAGGACAAAAGTGTTACGGACAAAGTTAAGAGCGACACTAATGTGACGACTACAACGCGTGCAGGGACACCAGTGTAGTTCGTGAAAACCCGACTAATCTAATGCGAAGCCGTGAAGAGAACGTCGGTGCGGGGTGACGTATCAGTCAACCGTGTAAAGTCCCGATTGACGGTGTTACGTCAAGTCGCGGAGAACCGCACAAAGTGTGCAACCGAGTACGCACAGCAGCTACTCGAAAAGAAGCCGTCGCGCAACCATTGGCGACGCACTAAGGACGAACCCAGGAACCAACGAAGAAACGGGTCAACAGCGTCAAGGAAGGCGTCAAGGACCATCGACAGAGAGGAGCCGCAGGACATCAAGTCGGTAACACTCTAGAACAACACCATGGAAAGGACCGTCTACCAGATCATCTTTCTGTAAGTGGCGGTTACTTTATACTCATACATAGCCAATAAACTGAAGCCAGACAGGAAAAATATTTTGGGAAATTTGGAGAAAATATCTCTTCAAATTTTGTGGGCATATTTTAGAGTTTTGTTCGCCGCGAAATTAGCAACATGCCGATATTTAGGCGAGCGAAACCGAAACGTAGAGTCAATTCATTAGGAACTGCGACTCCCGGCGAAGGGGCAGACTCCACAGCTGGATTAGCTGCCGCCGTAGGGGAAATAGTATACGAAGCGCGCAGGGCGTTAACGGAGCTCTCGCCGTCGGGACGAATCCCCACCGATAGGCAAGAGGCCGTCGCAGGCCGACTGGACGCCGAGTTCGGCGTAAACCCTCTCAGGGGCACGGCATTTTGCGATAACAATAGTATAGGTAGCGACGACGTGTTCAATATGGCTACTGGCGAACGAACGCCCGAACACCTAGATGAGGACATGGATGAGCGGGAACTCGGAAGCTTGCAAACGATAGATCGCGTAGGTTTCCCGACAGCTACCGGTACGACGGCACGATCGGTGACTTCGAGAGTACAAGTTCGGTTAGAGACGATCGACCGGAGCCACCGTGATTTGGTAAGTGCTCGACGGCAGTGCGAAAGGCTGCAGCGCGAGCACGAGCAAAGTCAACGCGAACTCGATCGCGGACTTCAGGGGGTTGAAACACCGTCAGCAAGACGAAACTTGGCGAGCACGCTCAACGAGGTAGGTGCAGACGAATACGAACTAATCCACTCCTTACGAGAGCAAATTGCCGAGCTCCAGCGACGGTTAGGAGGAGCAGGGATGGAGGACATCCCGCCCCCGCACTGCCCCCGAGACGCACGCGGTTCGAGGAGGCGCAGAGGCCCTCAAATATGCTCAGCCTCAGTCTCGGTATAAAAATGGTAAAAACATTCGACGGCAAAGATTCGAAGGCATTGCCGCTCTTCTTAAAGTCCTGCGAGACGATATTCCGCAGGGTAGCATAGGATCGTTATGTTGATCGTTATGAGTAAGCTAGAGGGTGCAGCAGCAAAACAACTGCAGCACAAAACCATCAGCACCATGGCGCAACTCAGGAGCGAGTTGGAAGCGTAGTACGGACAACGGAAGTCCCTGGCCGCGCTGCAAATGGAGTTCAGCTCCCTCCGGCAGGGACAGATCGAGGACATCGCCGCCTACGCGGCAAGGACGGAGAGATTCACGGTAGACATCGCCGAAATACTCTGCGAGCCGTTGCAAACAGAGGATCAGAGGATCACCGTCGAGAGTATCACCCGACGAAGCGCACAGGCCAACTTCGAAAACGGCCTGCACGGCCAGGTGCAAGTGCTGGTGCGTGCTAGAAATTACCAAACGCTGCATGACTCTGTCGCAGGGGCCATAGAGATAACCAACATGGTACAGCCAAAGGGAGGGGTAGGTGGAGTATTAAGCCACCCCAGAAGGTCCCAAGGCGCATCACCCCGGCAAGGAGAAAATTGTTTCACCTGCGGAAAACCTGGACACATGGCTCGAGACTGCACCCAGAATACGGGACGAGTAAGCCTACCAGTACCCAGTGAAAACAAGTCAATCCACAATGTGGAAATAACCTGCAATTACTGCCAGAAGAAAGGCCACATGTAGAAGGAATGCCGGAAGAGACTGTTGCAGAATAAAAGCGAGCCAACGCAGCCGCCCCGACAGCCAAGAAACGCAGGCTACAAAGATGCAAAAAATACGGTAACTGCGGGGCCAGATCCAGCCACTGCAGGCGTGAACGTGCTGGGCGCACTGAGACTGAATACGCTAACTGTCCAGCAGAGACCTGCGTGCAAGCAGAAGAAAACAACGCTGCAGCTTCTACAAGTAACGCTGCCGGCGTCGAGTGCCACCGCCAGCAACTTCGATATCGATGCACCGTTGGCCACGACCGGGGTACTCACCCTCAAAACGGACATCGGAGCGCAGTGCAGCATAATCAAGGAAGGCTGTCTCAAGCCCGAGACCATGGTGAGCAGGTGCTCCGTGGAATTACAGGGGGTAGCGGGCGAAAAATTCACCCCCCTCGGGATAGCTAAAATTGTACTCGAGACACCGGCTCTAAATGTAGAGCATTGGTTCTACATCGTTCCGAACAATGTGCCGTTGAAGGTCAACGGATTACTTGGCATGGACTTTATCAAGCAGCATAAAGCGGACATCCTGCATGGCGAGATGCTCAAGTTGTATGGGCACTGCATGCCGCTACGGGACGGCGCGACGAGGATATATTCAAAGATAAATCTTCCTTCCGGAAACGGGTCTAACATGGATGCCGCCAAGAAAAATACACTTGTCAGACTACCTACAAGAAGCGGGATCGGCCGAGGCATCATAGAGAGACCCCGTGTCACACCGTCAAGAATCAAAAGAGTGAGTTTAGAAGTTTCTAAATGCGACGGGGAAGTGCAACAGCCGACGTTGACATGCGAGCTGTCGGAGATAGCGAAGACCGTACGTAGCCGCCAGGTCAAGGCACTGCGCGTTAGCTCAGAGAGCACGGAGAAGAAGGCCAAACGGTTTGCGCAGCGCCAACGGAAGCCCGACTTGGTGCCCCCCAGCAGTGAAAAGCAAGCAGCTTGCGCAGGAATAGTGTGCGAATACAACGGTGTATTCCAACTACGAGGGAACAAGCGACAGCGCACGCACGAGGTGCAATATCGCGCACTCTTTAAGGTCGGATCGAAAGACCTAGGATCGCAACCCTCGCCTGGGAAGAACGTAAAATCGGGGCATGCGTCCGGTAAAATGCATAAAGTCGGAAAAAGAAATACTGATGCAGACGCTCTGAGTCGCATATACGCGACCACACGAGCCCAAGTGGGACAGGAAAGAAAGTCCCACAAAAAAGAGAATGATAGCGCAATAGGGTATACGAACAGCCGCACAAAGCGGAGAGTCGAGGATACCCAAGGCAACCACTATAACTCGTCAGAGCGAGAGGCTAAACTCGCCCATGAGAAAGAGAAGTGGAGATGCCGACAGACAAAATGCTAGCGGAAGGAATAGCCCAGTCCAGCAGGAGTCAATGTAACGCGCCGCTGATGGTCGTGGCTAAGAAACCCGATGCCGCCGGAGTGAAGAAAATGCGCGTAGTGGTAGACTTTCTGAAGTTGAACGAAGCCACCATCGGAGACTCGTACCCACTGCCCAATATCACCGAAATATTGGACCAGTTGGGACGGGCCCGATATTATACGACTTTGGATCTCGCCTCTGGATTTCACCAAATTCCGATGGCGCAGGAAAACATAGAAAAACGGCATTTTCTACTCCGCGGGGTCATTTTGAATCCATTCAGATTGAAGAACGCACCGCCGACTTTTCAGCGGCTAATGAACTCCGCGTTAGCAGGACTACAGGGCGTCAAATGCTATGTGTACCTCGACGACATAGTACGACTACAGAAAAGGAACTACTTGCGATAGTATGGGCCCTAGCTCAATTCCGGCCATATATTTACGGTACCCGTTTCACAGTAGTTACGGACCACCAACCTTTCACCTGGCTGTTCGGAGTAAAGAGCCCAGGTTCGAGATTGATGCGTTGGAAAATTAAATTGGCGGAACATGAGTTCAACGTAGAGTACAAGGCTGGAAAGCGCAATACGAATGCAGATGCGCTAAGTAGAATATACCTTACTACGAGGGCCCAAGCAAGAGCGAGGAGCGAAGTCCGTATGTCGAAAGAGGACAGCACGACGGGGCAAGGAGGCACAACGAATGACTGCACAAAGCGGACGGCCGAAGATACCCCGTATAGCCATAGTAGCTCGCTGGAGCGGGAGGTCGAGCTCGCCCGCGAGAGAGACGAGGACAGCAAGCGCCCGGGTACGGACAGCCGCACAAAGTGGAGAGCCGAGAATACCGCGGGCCAGCCTAGCAACGCGGCAAAGAGAGAGGCCGCGCTGGCCAATGCGCCAGAAGAGGATAGAGAGATTCGCAGCGTGCATGCAGATCGCTCTACTGAACCCCACAGCCCCGCCGAAAAGCCGTGCGGTCGGGGAAGGGGCAGACCACGCAAGCTACATACGCAAGCCACTGGTAAGACTGCGAGCACCGCTGACAAGGACGGAGCAGGCCCAGCACAGCATGACGGACCCGCGAAGCGCAGAAGGCCGCGAAGGCAAACGTTGCAAGGCCGCTCGAGACAGAGAGCGACCCAACGACGGAGCTTACGGTAGGCACGCCGAGCGAAAAAATTGCGGACAGAACACCGCAAAGGCCTGCTGAGGAAGCGAGACAGCGTTATAAAAGAGTATAGCGACTGCCGCAGTGGCGTAGCCACTCCTTCTGCCCATGACCCCCAGAAAATAATTAGAGAATACCACAACACCCCCATAGGAGGGCATCAGGGTATACGGCGTACGTTACATCGGATTCGGACCAAATACGACTGGCCCGGCCTGAGAAGAGATCTAGAAAATCATATATCGTCATGTGAATCCTGTCAAAAGAATAAAATCAGGAAAAAGGAACGAGTGCCGATGGTGGTAACGGACACCCCATCGAGGTCATTTGAAAAAGTCGCGGTCGACATCGTCGGACCACTACCGGAAAGCGCTTCCGGGAAAAAATATATACTCACGTTCCAGGACTCGCTTACAAAATACAGTGCAGCGATAACACTGCCGAACCAAGAGGCTTCGACAGTCGCTAGAGCGCTCGTTGAAGAATTGATCTGCCGACACGGAACACCGGAAATAATATTACCAGATCAGGGTACGAACTTCCTCAGCTCGACCTTCAAAGGAATGTGTCGACTACTGCGAATCAAGACGATACAAACGACGGCCAACCATCCGGAATCAAACGGCGCATTAGAAAGATCGCATCGCACCCTCGCTGAGTACCTAAAAAATTTCATAGATGAGGATCAAGGAAATAGGGACAAGTGGCTGCCGTATGCGGTGTTCACGTACAACACCACTCCACATACGGGGACCGGACTGTCGCCCCACGTGTTGGTGTACGGACGCGAGGCCGAATTGCCGACCGCCGTGAAACAAGAACCACGCAGCACTTATGCCTACGATGACTACGTCCACGAGTTACGCGAGCGATTACGCGCCGCATGGACTGTAGCACGAGACAACCTGGAAAGCGCGAAAAGACGGTCGAAGACTACATACGACCATGGCGCACAGGTGCGGGAGTACCGCGCCGGCGAACGCGTACTCCTCCGTGACGGGACGGTGCGAAGGGGGCGGTCAGCCAACCTGACTCCGAAGTGGACGGGTCCTCACGAAATAGTAGAAAAGAGGCCCCCCGTCAACTACGTGGTCCGGAAGGGACGTAAAATCCAGGCGGTGCACGCAAACCGCCTGAAGCTCTTTATCGAGCACTAATAGCTCAGGAATTAAGGAATTCGAATACTTATAGCTAGTTAAAACTAAATATTAGCTAGAAAATAAATGTGGGAAGGAGCCCCTCAGGACGCAGGGTAGGGAGCTCCAATAAAGTAGAAGAGGTCTTAGGAGACCTAATTTTATCAACAGGAAAAAGAGCGTATACATATCGGAAAAATATATTGAACGAAACAATTGAAAAGAAATTGCAATTTCATTACGCAATCCGGAGGGGACGGAATACTGTGACCGTGCCAGAAAAGCACCACGAAAAATGTATAGCATATTAATACTGACACAGGATAGTATTCAGCGTAGAGTGTAAAAAGAATAACGTGCACACTCTATTCGGTTGATATACACATGTTAATAAGCCTCAGAGTGAGGAAGAAGGCACGCGTAAACAATCTGGTCCCAACGCTGAATAGAGCACAGAAAGTCCTAATCTATGCGAAAATGGACACCGGTAACGGAAAAAATTGCGCGAAAAGGGTTATCGAAATCACCCATCCCTTAATCGT